>JALLPA010002489.1:0-10536 GCA_036939895.1 Thalassiosira exigua | reverse complement strand
GTACCTTCGGCGGCGTTGAAAAAATTTCGCTTCGAAGCAAAGCAAATGTACGGTAGTATTGGTCTCACTCGGAGTTGGCCTCTATCTACTTATGTTCTTACATACGTAAGTATCGCAGTTCCTCGTGGGGTGAAAAAAATTGGTGCCATTCGTGTAAGCAATGCACCAATGCACCGAGAGGGTGACCCAGCGGGATTTTTTGCGGTCCCTCTCTAGAGAACCCGACCACATGATCCGGTTCCGACCCGACCATCGAATGTTCAATTCATTTTTGGAGCCACCTCGCCCGGCAACAATAGCTCAATGCGAATGATGATGGTGCCTCACACCCGCAGCGGTTCCAACTCCATCGTGCCAATGGGCTCCGCGGAGGCTACGGAAGACTACATTGCTGCAACTTCGCCAAGCTCTTCTTCGGATGTTCGGAATGACCCAAAATCCTCCAAATGTCGATTTCTCCAGGACATGCTGTTGTTCTTTTTCGGCTCGCTTTTCCTTCGTCTTCATGCTCTATTCATGAAGCAGACGATCTTCAAGGTTGATTACGGTGGTGGCTTCAATTTGAACTTTGAATGTACCAAGGAAGAACTGGAGAAAGTGCTCCCTCCTCACCTAGAGCCTGCGTCTATGAAGATTATGTCGAAAGATGAAAGTCCGAAGTATATGCTTTCACTCTATTGCGCCGACGTAAATTTTGGAAATATGTCCGAGAAGGAGAACAAGTTTGGCCGCACCGACGCATTCACTTATGTTCGCGACAAAGACAACAAGCTTGGACTGTGCTTCATTTCCGCGTTCGNCATTCACTTATGTTCGCGACAAAGACAACAAGCTTGGACTGTGCTTCATTTCCGCGTTCGTTCAATACCCACGTGGGCGTCGCGTCGTAAAATCGTTCATGAAAAAGATCTACCACTTCTTTGGAATGGACCTTCATGACTATTCGCTCGGGTATCCTCATTACGATGTGGAAGACATTGCTATCTCCGACTTGGAATTCTTCATGAAAGTCAAGGATTCGAGCATCCGCGTATCTGGAACAGAAAACATCTTGTCTACCGGGAACCGCTTTCATCACGACTTTGTTTGTGCGAACAGCCAGATCTATCGAGGCACCCATGGCACCAAGAACGTCAACTTCTTCAATCAGGACTTCATGGACGCCCAAGTGACCAGTTGGGATCCTGCCACTGCGGTCGAACTCATTGGAAGTATCCATACCGACATCCACCCTTTGTGCAAGAACCTCGTTTCTGTTCAGCACTACAGGAGTGATGCAGGACAGGGACCTATTCGTTGGTACTTCGAAAATTGATGAGCTCTCGGTAGGATCTCTCGACAACAACGTTCTGTTATTTGTTTTCATAAAACGTGGGTTAGCTTTTTGGAAAGCCTCGTTTCTTTTCGATGATGCGCGAATGAAAAACTGCTCTCTCTAGAGCGTGTGAAAAACGGCCCTTCCAGAGGAGGCTAAAAATAGGATTGCTAGTTCGCCTGAGCCTACGTAGAAAGTCACAAGTCCCGTCCCGTAGAGATGCGCAATCGGGTGTAGCACCTGCTGCCACCTTGAGCTGTATCCGCACATAGCCATCGTGGGGCATTGCCCCCGGTGGCGTAGTATTTGTTTTAGGTCCATCTAGATTTCTTACTTCCATACTTATTAAATGAAAATTTACAAGTGGCATCCACATGAAAACATGTGCCAACATACCTCCCTAGAGAGGCAAAGGCACAATCAGTGCTGTGCCTGTGAGGCTTCTAGCCCGCGTATTCTATGCATAAACACGCACTATAAGGATGACAAAAGCTAACATTTATCCAGCTCCTAGCCAATCTCTCAAGTGAGTTTGTTACCGACACGGACGCACGCATATGGAACAGTTTCGTACCCTCCCCTCCTCCCCTCTACAGCATTGATACATTTTAGTCCCTCCCTCAAATCAATCATGAGCCCCTTTCGGATGCGACACTTGCCGCACCCGCCGAGCAGTGGAACGCTCACTTGAGCAAGTTCAGCGGCTCGACCTCGACCATCATCCCCTCCTCCTTCAGCTTCTCCTCCAGCTCGTCCGCGCTCTTCTTCGCGGCCTTCACGGCCCTCCCCCGATTCCCCCCCTCGGCCACGTAGAACTCGTCCACGACTCCCGCCCCAAACGAGTACGCCGACCTCATGGCGTTCTCTGCCCGCGGCTCGTCCAGGCCCGCGACCCGTCGCAGCGTCCGCGTCGCCTCGGCCTTGTCGGTCGAGTATCCGTAGAGCATGACGCGATATCCCGCCACGCCGTCGTCCGCGGCGTCCTCGGCAGAGGAGTCCGAACCGTCCGCATTGGACGCCGCGCTCCGCCGGGGAGACGTAGAGTCATCGACGGCCTCGACGGTCGCAGACGCCGTCGTCGTTCGCGCGGATCGGCCCGCAGACGACCGCGCGCCGCCCCCCTTGCTCCCCCGGCGTCGATCCTCCAGCTTCTCCAAGAACGTCTCGCACTCCCTTGCAGACACCGCGTAATTTCCCAGCGCGCGCAAGTCGGGCCGCACCAGGGCGTTGATCCCCAAAACGACGCCGTCGCCGTCCACCAGCGGCCCACCGCTCATCCCCCCCGCCATGGCCGCGTCGGTGATGACGAACGACGTGCGCTCGAACGGACGGGACTTGGACACCTCGCCCGCGTCCTCTCCCGTGGGCGCGTCCATGTAGTTGATGCCTCTGGTGGTCGCGGAGAGGATGCCGGAGGTCATGGTGGGACCCTCCACGCCCATGGGATAGCCGAAGGCGTGGACGGGGCTGCCGATCTCGGCAGACGCAGCGTCAAGTGCCGATGCAGTGCCAGTCGGGACCTCGTCGGCTGAGAGGACGAGCGGGGGCGGGAAGGGGTAGTCATCGTCTTCATCCTCCACCACAGCTTCAACGCGCAGGAGGGCTAGGTCGCTGTTCAGCTTTCGTCCCACGACTGTGGCGGGGTACTGCTTGTTGGGGTCATCAGGGAATGTAACGGATACCTGCATATGTATGGAGCAGCGTAGCAAGGTAAGTGATGAGCGCGGGGTAAGTGATGAGCGCGGCGACCCACGGCGAAATTCCCCGCGCTGAAAATGATTGGTTCCGACGCGTAGTTGCGGCAGTCACGAACTATGACCAAATGCTCGTTCCAAAGAACGTGGATTTCAGTTATGAGCCCGAGTCAGAGCCGGAGTTTGAGCCAGAGTCCCAGCGCAGGCCCCAGGCCCAAGCTGGAATCCGAGCCAGAGTCCCAGCTAAGGCTTCAGCCCTAGCCCAAGCCAGAGCCCGAGCCAGCGCCGGAGCCAGAGTCAGATTAGACCAGGGAAAGGACCAGATCTCATGCCTGGGCCAAGGCCAGAGCCAGCGACAGAGACTGAGCCGGAGCCCGATTTCCAAATCTGAACCCAAGATCATGAGCCCCAGAGAGGGCATGGGCCAGAGCCAGAACCTGAGCCAGGGCCCGAGCCATGGGCCCCAAGCAAGAGCCAGAGCAGCCACCAGCGCCGCAGTCGTAACCAGCAAGAGCCAGAGCCTGAGCCTGACCAGAGCCCAAGCCCAAGCACAAGCCTAAGCCAGAGCCTGAACCAGAGGGGCAGCCATCAAAAACAGATCCCGAGCAGCAACCCCGAGCTGATGCATCAAGGACCAGAGCCAGGGCCAGAGGACGCGCCTGAGGCCAAGCCAGGGCCTGAGCCAGAGCAGCCACCAGCGCCGAAGCCGTAACCAGCAAGGGCTATGGCCCGGACCCGAGCCCAAGCCAGGGCCCGAGCAAGAGTCAGAGCAGCCACCAGCGCCAGGGCCGACGCCAACAAGGGCCAGGGCCCGAGGCCGACCAGAGCCCGAGCACAAGCCAGAGCCCGAACCAGAGGGGCAGGTATCAGAGCCAGATCCCTTCTCTAACCCCCGAGCCGATGCATGAAGGGCCAGAGCCAGAGCCAGAAACGCCCGCGAGGTCCGAACCCGCTGCTCCCACTCTGGCAAGGGCGTCGCGCGCAGATGCCAGTCCCGCGCCCGAGCCAGCCCCATAGGCCGAGGCACGGGGTGCGACAAAGGGGTTCCGGCGACTTCGAAACGAAATGCCTCGCCGCATGCTCCCTGCTCCAACCCCGAGCCAATGCACGAAGGGCCAGAGCCGGAGCCAGAAACGCCCGCGAGGTCCGAACCCGCTGCTCCCACTCTGGCAAGGGCGACGCGCGCAGCTGCCAGCCCTACGCCCGAGCCAGCCCCATAGGCCGAGGCACGGGGTGCGATACGGGGTTTCCGGCAACTCCCAAACGAAATGCCTCGCCGCATGCATCGCCCTCGCTCCGGCGAGAGCGACGTGCGCAGCAGCCGGCACCGTGCCCGAGCTACCCCTCTAGCAGGTCGAACGACGCGCGGCAGCGGAGGAGCAACGAGCGTCCCCCCGACCCCTCGAAACGAAATAGCCCCCCTCCTCGCGGAAAAAGCGCTCACTGACCTTCCACCCCGGAGGCGCGACGTGCGCGGACGTCAAGACGTGGACGCGATCCTTCTCGAAGCCGTCGTCGTCGTCGTCGTCGTCCTCTTCCTCGTCGACGCCGCCGTCGTCGAACGCCACGACGAACCCGGACCCCTGGGAGTTCTCCTTCCGCACTCCCTCGGACGTGACGAGGACGACGGAGGGACGGACCGTCCGGGCCGTGCGCACGGTGGGCGGGACCGTCGTCCCCGATGACGCGGAAGTCGCCCCGCCGGTCCTCCCCGTCGCGGAGGCGACGCCTTCGTCGGCGTATGCTTGAGGGGGAGGAGGCGGGGCGACGCTGAGGGGAGGGGAGCGACCCATCCCGGGCATCGTCGGCACGGGAGGACCGCGGGTCGCCGGCGGTCCGTACGTGGAGGACAGCGGGACGTACTGGGAGTTGATCGACGCGGGGCCGCCGCGGCCGGGGAAGGGGCCGGGGGAGGAGGCGGCGCCGAAGGACGACGCGGCGGGCTGCGGTCGTCGCTGCTGTTGCCGCTGCTGTTGCCCCCGCGTCCGATCCCCCCGGCCCGCGCCGCTCGCGGACCCGGAGTCCCCTCCGGAAGCGCCCCCCGCGTTCTGACTCCCGAGGCGGGCGCTGCCGTTCATCCGGTTGATGACCTCGGCGTCGAAGCTCGTCGTGGACCGGGCCGCCATGTCGCGGAGGGAGGTCCGGCCGACGGCGTTGTCCCGGCCGAAGGGCCCGCCTTGACCCATCGGGCCGCCGACGAAGGGGTCGAAGGGCCCCATGTTGCCCCCCATGCTCACGCCGCCCATGTTGTCGCCCATGCCTCCTCCGCCCATGCTCACGCCGCCCATGCCATCGCCGCCCATGGCGCTCCCCCCCGCCCCGCCCACGCCGCTCCCCGGCCGTCCCGGGACGGCCCCCCGGCGGAATCCCCTCCCGCCCCCCCTTCGGTAGTAGTTCGGACTGGATTGGTTCGCCCCGTACGGGCCGCCGGTGCCTTGCACCACGCCCATGCCGCGGCCGTAGCCGGGAGGCGGCATCACGGGACCCACGGGCCCCATCTCGTAGGGCGGCGCGTCCCACTCGGGGCCGCCGAAGTAGGACATGCGCAGGGCGGTCGGGAGGCCGGTCCTGCTGCCCTGGAACGGAGAGCCTCCTTTGGCCCTGTGTCGAAGCCGGGGGTTCGAAAGGGGAGCAAGGGGCATGAGAACGGGTTGGAAAAGGACCCTGCAAACAACGGCATCGATCGGCAAGTGGATCGACTCCCGTGGAAAATTTCCAAATCCTTGTGTGCGTCACATACGGGCGCGCAAAAATCGTTGCCGCGACAAGTCCCACCGTCCGGGAACAAAATTGCTCTCGAATTTCGATTCGAGACCCACATGTCGACGCAGTTGCGTCGTGCGGGGTGCACTTCTCTCTCGGCCGCCCTCGCCCTTGGCAGCCTTGGCGTCGACCGCAATTTTTCTCGTGGGGTTTGGTCCTCGCCGGGGCATTCTAGAGGAGTCTTCTTTCTCGGTGTCGACGTTCTATTCTTTCCCCCCTCTATTGAGGATTTCCCGTTGGGATCGTTTTCGGCGGCCTCGCTGGCAACCAGGCGACGAGCCTCGGTCGCATTCAACGCCGCCGGGGCAGAGCGATCGTTGTACATGCATTGCGCTTTTAGCCTTACTCCCCCCTACGGCCTCGCTTGCGCGGCTGCGCAGAACGCGGAGGACTCGAGTCGCGCAACCTTCGTCGGGAACTTTGACGCCGTCTGCGCCCGTCGCTCTCACGGCCTTCTTGACGGCTGACGAATATTTCACCTCTGCATCTCCCTCTACGTCGCCTGCGAAAACAACTCACCGCAGGAAGCTGTTCCCGTTCAGCACCCCCTCGCCCTTCCCCTTGCCCCCGGGCGCCGCCGCGTACATGGGCCGTCCGTATCCGCCCCCGTATCCCCCACCGTACCCGCCGTAGCCCCATCCCCCCCCTCCGCCCATCGTCGTCCCACCTCCCTCGTAATAATCGTACCCCGGAGCGTAGTACTCCCGATGATCCCCCTCCCGAATCGGATCGTCTCGCCTCGCGTAGCTCTGGCTCCACACCGGATCGTAATACGGATTGGTCGGATTGCTGTAGAACTTCTCCGTACGACGAGGATCGCTCATGCCGGGATACGTCGGAGGTTGACGATACGACCGCGAACTCCCGTACTGTTCCGGAGACGAACGATCGGTGTACCCGTTGTAAGAGCTCGTGGATTGGATGTTTTGAGAGGCGGGATTGTCTCTCCGGATGGATTGGGCCCATCCCGGATCGTAATAGGGATTGGTCTCCGCGTCCCTGAGCGTGCCGTGGGGGTCGTAGCTTCCGCCGAGTTCGGGAGGAGTGGCGCGACTGAGGTTGTACCCTTGGTTTTTGCGCCAGTTCGCGGAAGAGGCGCCGGAGCGGTCGGAGCGGAAGCGGGGGTCCCACGGGGGAGGGGTGTGGGAGGAGGCGTAGTCGCGGAGGACGTTGGAGAGGGCGGTGGAGGAGGAGGAGGGGGAGGGGGAGGAGGGGGAGGGCGAGGAGGAGGAGGGGGAGAGGCCGTCGCGTCGGGGGCAGGTGGGGAGGGCGGCCCCTCCGCGGCGGCGAGGTCCCGGGGGAGGGGGGGCGACGAGGGCGCGCCCGACCGAGAGGAGGCCGAGGACGGCCGCGGCGTCGCGGCGGAGGACCGTCACCATGGTTTCCGCCCGTCGTATTGAGTTTGAGTGGGATTTGTGCGTGCTTGCTTGTGAAACGAATCTTCGATCTTTTGATGGCCGAAAGCCCTGTGCGAATGTCACTTAGTAGTAATTTCATTCGTACTTTGTTAATTCAAGAGAACTATTCAACTTTTTGATACAATTAAAATTGATAATTCATATATATTTACGTTACCCCTAATAAATTGGTGGTGATGGCCGGCCCATGATTGGGCTAATTTAGCAATGTCGATGTGGTCGACCGACGCTCTGCAACTGATTCCGCTGTGACCTGGACGACATCCGCAACTACAGTGGAGTGCGACAAAGTGTATCCCCCCCCACCCTCGTTGTACCCCCCCCTTGAGCCCAGCCTAGCCTGGGTAGTGGTACCCCCTTTGTAGCAACCACCATTAAGGATTCCCCAAGTTGTACCCCCCTCAGGGTCAGCCTAGCCAGGAACTTGTATCGTACCCTCAAGGGGGGTACACTTTGTCGCAGCCCACTGTACGTCATGGTGCGTCGCGGAACTCGCAATCGCGCAATGATGTGGTCACGGGATGATGGCAAATTATTTGAGCCCCACAAGATGGTCACAGCAACGCAACGCATCTCGCAGCTAATATGGCATGGTACCGTACAGCAATAACAACGTTATAGTCGCAAGCTCCCCAAAGCTAACGAAACATCTACCTACGGATGGGACGCCGAGAGTGTTTTGAATTCGGAAAACACCTCCTCGTTGTTGGACTGCAGAGCGCAGACAGGGTCGTTCTTCGAAGCACGGTTCATTATGCACGTTCCCAATTTCGCTTCGTACGGCGAAGAGCTCGCTCTCGGGAGAGAAAAATCTACGAACGAAACCCGTTGTCGAGCGTCGATAATCCCCTGTGCTACGACATCTCCGATCTGCTTTCTGCTCGATGAAAACAACGCAGACTAGTTTGGCTTCTGTGGACGATGCACGTTGTTTTTCTACGTAACGGATAAAAATCGAAATTCTTCGCGAATAGTTTTCGTACGTACGTGACGGTTCGCTAGCTTTCGCGTTCCGCCGTTGACCGTCGATCGAGCCCGCTCGACTGGCCCACTTTACCAGTTTTTCGTGAAACAAGAAGTGACCTGACACGAAGTTAGTCCAAATAAAAGATTATATGTCGGAAAAAAATATTTTTTGAACATCAAAATCAAATTCTTCGTAAAAATTGTTTCGTCGCCAAACTGTCTCCTCCTCCCCCGTTCGAATCTACGCTGGCGTCGCACGTTTTCGAGCCATTGTCGGCCATGCTCTCCCGTTTGCATCATCGCTAAAACCGCCATCATCGAGCCCTCCTCCTGCTTCCTTCCATCCTCCTTCCCGTGTGGGTATGTACTGATTCCTTCGGAATTTCCTTCAGTCGTCCATCAGTTCTCACGTGCCTTTTTTTGCAAAGCAACACGTATTGCAATGTTGAATGTGCTCACTTTCCTTGCCACCCAGCTTCAACCGAGTATTTGCGAAACAACCTGTATTGTGATTTTCGATGTGTTCACTTCCCTTGTCGTCCAGCTCCAACTATGTTTTTTTGCAGAGCAACCTCCATTGCAATTTTGAATGTGCAAACTTTCCTTCTCACCCAGCTTCGGCTATGTTTTTGCAAAACAACCTGTATTGCAATTTTCAATGTGCTCGCTATCCTGTCCAAGCGTTTGCGAAGCAACCTGTATTGCAATATTGAATGTGACAACTTTTTGTATTTTGCATTCCACTAGAGACACATATTTCCGCCCCTCAGGCCCTAGCCCGAATGCCAGTTCTTTCATTTGCTCCTTTCTTTCTTTCTTTCTTTCTTTCTTTCTTTCTTTCTTTCTTTCTTTCTTTCTTGCCTCGGGGCTGGTCGTCTTCGCATTGCCCTCGCTTGAAGAGGCCTCGACGCCCGTCATCGTCGCGGTGAAGAGTCGAATGACCCTGCGATGGCAACCCTTGCGACGGCAAACGCCCGAGACGGCAAACGTCCCCGACGATGGCAAACGTTGGCGGCAGCAACGCCCGCAGCGACAGCAAGCGCGCCCACGACAGCACACGCCTGCGGCGACAGCAAATTAGGTGAGGACGACGACAGCGAGGGCAGTAAGGACGACGAAGACGAGGTCGAGGACGACGGCGACGACGGCAAGGACGATGATGGCGAGGGCGGCAAGGACGGCGACGGCGAGGGCGAGGACGACGAGGGCAAGAACGGCGAGGCCGGCGAGGACGAGAACGACGAAGGCAGTGGGGGGCGAGGACGAAGGCAAGAACGATGCCGGCAAGGGCGGCGACGACGGCGGCGATGGCGACGGCGAGGACGACAGTGGCGAGGGCGAGGACGACGACGGCAAGGACAACAGCGGCAAGGGCGAGGACGACGATGGCGAAGACGGCGGCGGGGACGGCAACGACGACGACAATGAGGACGAACGTCTGTGACACAAGAGCAAATACTATACGAACCTTACCTACTGTTCTTTCGAATGAGCGCTGGGAAAAAATATGAAATGCCTGCCGGGCGCGTGGCGCCGGGATGAATCGGGTGTCATTTTATTATTTGCTCCCCGAGCCGGCCCGAACACCCGAACCAACGGCCAGCAACGACCGAATTGTGCGATTTGAAATCTGGACAATTTGAACTTAACTTTTATCACGACAAATTATTTTGGACTAATTGTGTCCGCGGGGAGATTAATTTCCCCGCGACAGTGACGTCCGCGGGGATTTTTACCCGCGGGTACGAAAATCTTCATACCTTAGTACTTAATCGAAAATATGACACCGCGTAAACCGCCAAATGACACGAAGCTCATCGTCGGTCGGGCCGTTCTAACTGAGAGCCAGTAAATGGTGAGGATTTCCTCTTGGGTATCTTTTTTTCTGTGCCCCATCTTGGTACTCGTCTACTAGGCCCTAATAATAGAAACTTGAAAAAAGTTGGTGTGCGAGGGGACTAGCCGCGCCAATTCCTCTTCCCTACATATGATGGAATTAGTAAAAAATATAAAAGAAGATGGTCAATACCTTGACCGGAATTGAAGGGTATTTGCTATCTCACGGATTTTGTTAGTATCAGCACTCGTGCGGATGTAGTTTCCCTTAAATATAATCTTGCAGGGGAACCTATGATATTCATAGTAGGGGTATCTAAGTAGGCGGAGTTACGCTTGGACCTTCTTGCTCTTGCATTTTATTTGCTCACCCTAGCTACAACATGTAAGAGGAATATTTTTTTGGCAATAATATTTTTAAGGGAAGCGATATCGGAACTTGAATTGATACATACACATAAACAGCTCTAAATCAGGCAAGTGGGAGGCAGTTAGATATTTCAACGAACGCTTTTAGCTACAACCCGAGATGGATAAATCTAAA
>JALLPA010002477.1:0-10647 GCA_036939895.1 Thalassiosira exigua | reverse complement strand
TTTTGATCAAACTTGCTATTTTAATGCAAACATTTGGTTTACTGCAGAGTCAACAGATTATTGCATTTGGTCTTGAATGGCTTCAGCTTGGCCATTTCAGATCAAATCAGCCTTAGGTGGGTTTCTAATGTGAGGGAGAAGCAGCAGGGGTTTCTCTAACATTTTGGAATAAAAATCGCCTCTCCGGACAGGAAAGTGTCTAAGTCAGAAATCAGCAAAATTTTACTTTAAGCAACTTGTAGGGTTCTTCCATCTGCATGAATGCCGGACAACACTGTTGGCGTGGCACACATCAACTCATTGCATACCGAGGTAAAATAAGTGGCCGTTTTATGCCATGTACAGCAAAAAATAGATACTTGACTGGTGTCCTGGGATGTATGCCCAACTAGCTGAAGTTGCAACCCCTAAATATCCGCGTCCGCATGTGTGCAATGAGTATTTTCAGTCTCTATTAGCAATGCCAATGTTACAGACACATATGGGAATTTTCAAGGAAAACACAAAAGAAACAAGGCGAGGATAGAGGTTTGGACCTGGGCCTTGTTTTACATTTGATTAGATCTAGGGCTAATGAATGTAACACACAATCCATCCCAACCATGTTTGTCAAAGTATGAATTAAATTAATTGTTACTGTCCTTGCTTGGTACGCTGCAGAGTACTAAGGCCTGATGTCTGAGGTTACATCTATTGTGCTCGGAAAGAAGCCTTTAACTCCACTATACCTTACTATCAAACCATCTACAATGAAGAAATGCCAGCTCCAAAGACTTTTCACAATGGACAAGTTAGCTACTCTGTATGTCCACTTATTGGCCATTACTGAGCCCACTCTAAACTCTAGAGATGAAACGCCAGAGCTCCAAAATCCGTTTGGATCTCTGGAGGCTGGAGAGGAGATCTGAGGAGATGATTGGCATTAACGGGGCACATGTGACCAATTAGCTCCTCGCTTATAGCACTTGCAAGAGAATTCAACACAGAGCACCCATCCCCATCCGCTGCAGCTTTCGCGCCCAGTTTCCTCTCCGAGTTTTCGACTTTCGCCCCAAACGATCTGGAGTCAAAGAGCCCTGGTCGACTCTATGTACAAAATCTGCAGCTTGTTGATTGAAACATTCACCATTTTCGGGCCCCCTCCCTCACACTTTCGCCAAACGCTCCTTCTCTGGGTCTACTAACAACGCGGGCAGACTCTCGTGTAAGTATGCATTCAACGAATCGTCCGTTTCTCTCAGAAACATAGAGCTAGAAGTAATGAGCGTTACATAGACATTACATTCAATAATTAGCTAGACAAGGTGAAAGTAAGTTTTATCAGACTACCAACAATCTTTGAAAAACAACATTTCAAAACAACAGCTGGTAATAACTCCACTAAGGTACAACAGATAGTTTCCTGTGCTCGTTCTAGAAATCAACTTCACTTGCTGTCTCGGTCCCTGATTTTCTATAAGATGAGGCTGGAACGGTCGATTTCCGCTCCCTCATCTGTAGTTCACAAGCACCATCAGCCGACTCATCACTATTCACGGTGAATTTGGAACCAAGGTGGTTGAATGTGCTGTCGTAATTATCCACTCCAAACGAAGATACAAACCGTCTTTGAACAGGCACTTCTTCCGTCCCATTTTCTTGATTGTTTTTCTGCTGGCGCTCGGCGCTCTCCCCAAATGGGGCACCAGAGGATCTGGCATGACTCATAAGTGCTTCACTGGCAGTGGATGGTCTGATGGACTGCAGCGTGACTGCTTCCTTTGAACAATTATGGATCGTCGGAAAACGTGGCAGTGGCAATACTGACTTGGGCAGGTCTGGCCCTCCAGGGTACGCCGCAGTAGCATTACACCCTCTTTGCTCTTCAGGTTGTTGGTTGTGTCGTTTTTCGAGTCCTGCGATGTTATTGTTTGCCATCCCATTATTATCTGATGCTGACAATTCATAGTAGCCATATGCCGTCAATTCGTTGCTATCATCTGACACACTTCGTAAGGTATCCCTGGTCAAGGCGGAGATGGGTGAATCATCACACTGATTTGTAGCAGATATTTCAACCAAGAGATGTTCCGCAAGATCTGAGAATGCCTTACTACTGACGGCTACTTCTCGTTTATTCGAGATGTCAACGCCTCCAGGACTATAGTTTCCAGGTTTTCCCTTGTTGCTGATACCCTCCTCTTCCTTTGTCTGTTCCTTTTGTTGTGGCAATGGAGTCTTTTTAAGTCGCGCTCGATAGGCCCTAACTCTCTGGTGTCGGCGTGATTCTCTCGCGCTGAAGCCTCTCCTCTCTGGAGTTCCTGCAACGGCTGCTGGTGCCGTTGTTGCAGCGACGATTTTTCTGGTGTTATTCTTAGCTTTTCCTTTCGGCCTATTTTGTAAAAGTGGCCCTCTCCTATTTTGTTGTTGTGAAACTTTAGTGATGATCTTCTTCTCGCCTTGCCTGGGACGTTCATTATGATCTGATTCTTGAACGGTGACTTCCTTTTCTGCCGCATCTATATCGTTGGTTCTTGATACTTCTTTGACCTCCTTTGGTGCCTTCAGATAATTATCAGAAATGAGTTTTTCCTTTTTCGCTGTGCCTGTCTGTTTGTAGCCTTTTCTCATGTATTTTAGCACAGTAGATGGAAGCTTCTGCTGATGTTGACGATGCCTTTCGGTAGTGCTGTTGGTGGTGTTTTTGCGCTCCGTCTTTGCGTCATTGTGATCATCATGAGCATCTCCCTCATGAGCATCACCATTTATTGCCTTGGCACCGTTTCTTCTCTGTTTGATCTTCGTGGCGGCATGCCTCATCAAAATTGAACCCCCATCGCCATTGTTGTCATTTGAGTCGAATGTTTCTGACGAGGTTGATGCCGTCGACAGGGTTTGAATGGTATTGATGAATTCTTCATTGGCATCGTAAGGCATTTTAAGCATTGGCAGGTCAATCACAACTTGCTTTTGCACAATATGCTGTTCAGTAGGCGGTGATTTCCCCGTGTCACTACGGGTCGCACCGCCGCTATGTTTTAGTCTCGCTGCCCTGCTGAGCCTTGTTCCCAGCATTTTTCCAATGGCCCGTTCACCTGGGTAAGAATATATTTCTGATTTTGACCTGGCGGCGGGGATTAGGTACGATATGATAAGCAAGTCGTATATCGAAGTTGCAATTTTATGACGATCTCTGGCTTCTTCGTCGGCAGAGGATATGGGTGGTGTGGCGGCGTAGGTAGAAGGTGAAAGGCAGATCGTCGCCGTGCGCGCAGGGCGTCCGTCGGCGGCATAGGTGCTTAGGTAGAGGATGGGGCCTCTGTGGTTGTGCCTAGATACATCACGCGATGATGGGGGCTGGGACTCGCGGGTCTCCAGGCGTGCTGTCGTCCAGAGGGGCCTGCCCTGACTGACCCTTCACCACAACATAAGTACGTTCAACACAAAAGAGAAAAAAGAGAGAGCGAGGGGAAGAGATACACGGTGTAGGTCCTAAATAGAGTATGGTACATAAGTACGGAGAGAGAGGCCCCGCCGCCCTCCCACCCGCAGAGGGTCTGACTGGACCGAGATTGGGGCCGAGCACCAGAATGACGATTACACTTGCCTGTTCAGAACTGACGAGTACAAAATAGCCAAGACGATTACAGAACTTCCTCATTAGGAAGTTTCACCTGACCGTTGGCGCTAACGGCCATTGGCGCTCGCATGCAACGGCACCAACAATGGCCGGTCGGCAGTCATTTTTATTTTCCGTCCACCCCTCCTCACCACAATATCGAGCTCCATCCCTCCCCTCACTGTCAAATCATGGGGCGCCACGGCCGGGCGGAAACGACGGCGCGGCGGCGGCGGCGACGAGAGCAGCGGGGGGCGCAAGCGCGACGGCAGCGGCGTCGACGGTGGCGGTGGGGAAGCTACGGGATTCGACGCCAGCGTTGCTGCGGCAGCGGAGACCAGGTCGGTTGCGGCGACGACCCGAGCGCCGCATCTGTTGCCGTCGACGCGGCCACGGCGCCCGTCCCTGCTGTCGATGTTGCTGCGGCCGCCGATCTCGTCCCCGCGTAGGAGATTGCACGTTCCCCCGCCCTCGTGGTACTGCCCCACCGCTCTCCCGGCAACAGAGGCAATGCTCCGGTCTCACGACGCCAGCGTCGCCACAGTGGCGGAGGTAATTTTTTGTGTGTGCCTCCTCCCCTCTACCTTGGAGCGATTGATCTCTCACGGCCTGCTGTCCCCCTTCATGAAAGACACTGACTGGCATCGACGGTAGGCATTACTATTTTTTTTACTTTTACTGTTACCACTAGCCAAAGCCACCGACGGGAACGACGGCTCGTGGGACCAAGCGGGAGCGGCCCCCTGACCGCAAGAGGAGGGGGGAGGAGATGAGCGACGGCGGCGTGGACCGTCCGCCTCCCGGTCTCAATCGTCTGACCAGCCGGGGGAGCAACATCGACCGAGGATGAGGGGATCAGGATCGGGGGTACGATGTCGCCCTGGGGTGGCGAAGCTGGAGCTTCGAGGGGGACGATCCGCACGGAGGCCAAGGGCACGAGCCGGAACATCCACGGCGCGGGGAGGTCGGAACCACCTGAAGGGAAGGGAACAAACAAGTGACGGAGGACAAGATGGACAACTGGCTGGGCATGGGGAGGGGGAGAATTGGACAAGCGAGTGAGGGCAGGCTGGTTGGAGATGGAGGGGAGGGTACTGGCGAGCGGTGGACAGTTTGCTGGGGATGAATGACGACGGGCAAGGCACAGCTGAGAGGGAAAAAAGCCCTTTGTTCTTTCATCAATAAAAGCTTATCAATCATTACAATAAAATCATATTAATTGTTGAAGAGTAATTTTCAGATTTTGTGCGTAGGCACTGGAGCTTACTGGAGATGAGGTTTTGGTTGCTGACAATGACTGTGCGCCCCCAGGGGGTACGAAGCATACCTGCCACTGGTGTGAAAACAGTTGTTGTTAGTACCAAAAGTAATTTGTCCATAAAAGATGATTGCAAAATATTCCCAACGTTGAGGGGTCTGGTCTCGTACTACCTATGTCCAGAAATAACATACACTTCAGTTTGTGCCTACAGAGCCAAAATGGACGATTGCCGATCAGAGGGTGTCAGATCCAATGATTACACTTCAGTTGGTGCCCCCCAGAGCCAGAACTGACGATTATAGATTACCGGTTGCCAGAACCGACGATTACAGACCGGGCTGTGCCAGAGTTGCCGTTTACAGAACCGGCTATGTCCGGAACTGAGGATTACTTGTCCGAAAGTGATGTTACAATTGTAGTGGCCGGAACTGATGGTTATAAATTGGAGTGGTTCTGCGAAGGATGGTCACGTAGGGTGCAAGTGGTGATGTGGTCTATGTCTTGTCCAGAAATGATGATTACAATTATCCGTTAGAGTGGTTAGTGGCCAGGGGGGATTAGTATGAAGGAGGAATGACCAATGACAACTTCTTTGAGCGTGCAAAAGATTTTAAATGTCTCTCATGTGGAATTGGTATAAAAAGATTTGAGTGTTTGCGCGGCTTTTGGGGGGCAGCAATAAATTCTGAGGTGGTAAGTTCCCTGTATAAAGCTTCAAACAAAGTGTAACCGTCAGTTCTATCGTAGGTGATCGGGTGACACTCCAGGGAATTGAAGGGTGTTTTTTTTTTAACTAAAACGAGAAGCCATGGCCGAGACGGGCGGGCCCATGGGGATCGTAGTGGCTCCCTGGGCCGCCATTGTCGCGGTTGTTGCCCGCTGTTGTCGGGCGGCAAAACCGAAAGAATGCGTCGTCCGAGCCCAGCTTCTCGTCGTCGCCTGGCCGTTCAACCGCCGTCGTCCCTCTCGCTTTTTTCGGTGGACGGCGACGTGGCGCGACGTGCGAATGTGATGCTCGGGTTATGAGCTCACTCCGCAGCCGCCTGGCCGTTACTGCCTGTAACCGGTAAAATAAAACAGTTCATTTGTTGAACAAAACATTGCCTTTTTTGCTCCTGTCGTAGAGTCCTGCCGCCGCGATCGAGGGCTGATGGTGTTCTTGGCCTCCGAGCTTGAGGGTCGCCGGCCTCTGTACTGGTTCGTGCGTATGTAGACATGACGTACGAACGGCGCGGCTTTTTATGTTATCGACACCCCCCCCCTCCCTCAACCGCGCACGCACTAGATATGGTAGATAGCGACGGTGATCTCGGGGGCGGGGACGAGCGAGATCGGCCCTTAGAACCAAAACTACGATCAGCCGACCAACCGATCACACTCGATCCGATCCAGTCCCCACAAGACCAAATTGACCGGGACGCTCCGCACTCGATCATTCTGCAACAAGACCAGGGCCGCCGTACTTGTCGCCGCACTCGCGCTACATAATCCGCCACTCTTGCACAAGACCAAATTGACCAAAACACGCACAACAGGGCCACTGCACTCGCTGCATCATCACCCACCAATCTCCCCTCCTGCCATTTTCGCAATTTCGCCACTCACACAATGCAATGATGTAGCTGTGCCTTTAGCCATTTCACCACACACACAATGACAATGGTGTATCTGCGTCTCCCTCTGTTGAGGTCAAAGACATCATTTTGGTCGCTTCCACCTCCATAATTCTGTACTCCAACCCAAAGAGTGCGGCCAATTGCTTCCCCCACTGTGTTTACTCATTTTGGCATCATTCACCGACCTTTGGCCACAGACAAAGACAATATGCAATCTGGACAAAAAGTGCCACCCCCACAAACACAGCTGGATTCTATGCGGACACAAATGTGATGCATGGCATGCCTCCTCTGCCCCACACTGAACATGGTATTGGCGTGCCACCAGATTTAGACATCAGAGGCACAAAAACAAATCAACACACATCAACCCTGTGGGCCCTTCCCAGACAATGGCAACAATTGCAACTACTCCCATTGATGTATGTGCAAATAGTCACCCAGCCAGCACTGCTTCTCACAGTGACATCCAAATGAACAATCTACTTAATGATATTGCAAAAACGGTCATAGAACAATTGATGTCTGAAAAATGCGCTAGCAATCACAATGTGCTAGACATGCTCTCATGCATTGCATGGTACATCAACCACTGATTGGCACAACCCAACAACACGTGTCATGGAATTAACTTAACAGGTAAATACCAAGTTAGACTTCATACATTCTCTACATTCCTATTTCACTTACACTGTTTTATTTACACCTCAAACAGAAATTATAGACAAACAACTTGCCACTTTCAAATCTCATGCCAGCCACCCGTCAGATCCCACTTTCCCACCCAATCCCAGGCCCGACGACATACTCCTTGGTACATGTCGGTCATTATCAAAACATCGTGGCAACCAGCTCTTTGACACGATTCTAGCAAAGCACAAACCCATATGCCAATTCATTCATGCTAACAAAAGATATGAAAAGAAGGAGGTTGTTGAGTCCATCATCACATCCGCTACAAAACATAACTAGTTTTTCAAACAAAGATACAAGGGCGGGCCCTGGATGGCAGCATCAACCTCAGACATTAGGGAAAGCATTCGATCTAGGCTCAAACGTAAGCCAGGTCGTACCAAGAGCCTTTCAGTGTCAGCTATGTCATCTATAACAGAGCCCATTATACTAAAATCCCAACACCCTTACCCACATATCATCACCCAGCAAGCTCACCCTGCAATCAAATCAACAATTTTCTACAGGTTCCTCTCAGAAAATCCAGACCTTATCAGCCATGTTACAAACATTTTGGACGAATTGATTACAGTACCCAGCCGACCACCATGGGAGTTTGGGTCTGACATTGTAGTGTCTGCTGATTCTCCTCACAACAACAACAATATCAACCTTAACATCCATTGCATCAGTCATTTACGGCAATATTTTGGAAAGTCAGTTGACCATAAAAGTACGGATAATCCAAACACTGAGTTTCGGTATGCATATGGATCGGGCTCGGGATCTATGACCGTAGGTACACCACTAAAGTGAGTAATCTTTTCTCTTAAATCATTATACCTCACATCACACTTACATATTATTTCAGTCAATTAGTTGCTCGTAGTTTCACAGATGATATGAACATTATAGCTACCCGAATCAAGTCTTACCTGCAACATGCCTACAATAATCACTCCGACCTAGCTATTGACGATTTTAATTTGATGACAACAATTATGTACTATGACAAGACAAATGTCAACAAAAATGTGTTACAAACCAGCCTACAACGTGATGTCTGTTATACGACGACTGGAAAGTAAAGCACAGCAAAGAGCTCTCAAAAGCAAAACTCTATAACATGCATCCTCACCATTGGAGACACACGTGACCTTCATTTTCAGCTTTGTCAAGTATTAAATAACAAGTCTGTGGCTCCGCTGAAAGAAGCGCATGCATCGAGTGTTTTTACTCTTACTCATGGAAGCTTATTTGTGCTACATCCAGATGATGAGAGGTCCTTGCACCGGGAATCGTTCGGCATGTCAAATCTCACGTTTTAAGCATGGAAAGGTCCTTTTTGGCGAGAAGGGTCTTAGCATAGGATTGGTTTTTCGCAATTGTATTCACCATTGCGAATGTCACGCACATTCCGGACAACTTGTATTGAGTCTTGATGAGAGAGAGAACACTAGAAATCAGTTCAAAAACCATGCCCGAGTTGTACTAGGTTGTTAAATCCGGTCAGGAGCACCGGAATTTCGAAACAATTACCGGAATTCTTTCCAGCGAGGTCAAAAACAGATTCCGATCCTCAGCGGAGCATCATTTTCCAGCCATCGAAATTCCAATTTACATACGTTCCTACATAGGGATACGTAGGAGCTCCAAAAACAGAGAGAGTAGAGAGTAAAATAGAATCCTTATACGTACATCTATGTATGCCTACGCTAGGAAAAACCATAGATTGGACGCCTGGTGCACTGCCCACCCGAAGGTAGACAGGCCTCAGGAATGGTAAGCACGACAACGAGTCGAAGTGGGAGGGGTAATCAGCTCAACGTCGGTCCTCGGTTCATCACCGAAAGTATGGATTGTAGTCGCAGGCGAAAACGACCAGCTCGCCGCGCCGAGAAATGGCAGATCCTTCGACGAAGTCAAAAATGGATAGCCCAGGGAGGTGGAGGCTGTGCAAATCTTCAGCGGCGACAGCGCAGGAGAAGGTCGCGTAGTCATCCTCGTTCCGTTCATTCGGCGGTAGAGTCTTGCGATAGCGCGGGTATACTTCTGGGTGGCAATGAAGCCCAACAAACGTAACCATCGGATGGTTCGATTGAGACGATGTGTCGGATGCTCGACGCCCGGGGTGGCGAGCCACTCGCATGCCGAGGCTCCCACATTCAGCACCAGGTAGATGGAGGAGAAGGCGATGCTGAAGAGCACGTAGGTTATTCGCTGATGAAGGCCGATAGACGAGGCCGGGTCAGCGAGCTCTTCAAGGCGCGCCGCCATCCCAGCAGCATCTTCGAGGAGGTCGTGGAGCTCGTCGAGGAAGGCGTGGGAGTTTGCCACGAGAAAACATAGCCCTGCCTGACAGTAGTAGATCCCGGAGTCGACCGGGGTCGGATTCGCCAAGGACAGCTGTGAAAACAGTAGGCGATGGCCTGGGTGGATGGAATCCGGAAGGCAGGAGTAGAAGAAGGCCGCTGTCCGGAGGCAGCCAGCACGACGTCTTGTTTCGTGCCACGGAAAACGGCTCATGTCCACGTCGATCCTGATCCTCAGGAGGGAGAGGAGGGACGCCTCCATCAGCACGATCGGGAGATAGATGAGGCGCTGAAGGAGAGCCGCCGCGATGTTGCAGAGGGCAACAAGGAGGCTGAGTAGGATCAGTCCTGCAAATAGACTAAGCCGCGTGAAGAGCGGGATCGTCTCGAAGACGTGCAGCTTGTCGATAACTCGGCCAATTTGGTCAGCTTCAGCGCTGGCTCTTTCGTGGACAGCGTTCGCAGGGGCAACGAGGGTGACGTCCAGGGTGGATAGGGCAAGGGCGGTGGCCATGGCGGCGGCGTTGAGGCCGTAGTGGACGACGTAGTCCACCATGGTGGGGGCGGCCATGGTCGAAGGGGACCGTTGGTTGCCCCGCCCCCGTAGGGGCTGCGTAGGACCTAGTATAGTTTTGTTTCGATATCCGTCAATTTTTACCTAGCACAAACGACACAATAATCACTCGTCGATTGGGCCAACATGATGATGGCGATATGATTACAGCACTGCGCAGAGGACAGGCCGAGAGGGATGTCTGCGATGTCGGACGAAGCGTCAATAGAAGACGTGGTCGTCACCGACCGCGAATGTTGGGAGAAAAATAAAAAAATCGAAAATCTTGTGACGCGTATGCTGTGCGTTATGGATGGCCAGTCTGGCCCCTTGACTTTTTCCTTGCGCCGGTCTTATGTGTTCCAAGGTCTCTTCCCACTATGAGATCTAGCAAAACAATTTCAGACCCAAACCTTGCATTTTTCTTCTGCACCTGTCCAC
Organism: Thalassiosira exigua; assembly: GCA_036939895.1. Lineage (NCBI taxonomy): Eukaryota > Bacillariophyta > Thalassiosirophyceae > Thalassiosirales > Thalassiosiraceae > Thalassiosira > Thalassiosira exigua. Next base: position 194 of record JALLPA010002477.1, on the reverse strand, counting down.
AATACGGATCCCAAAATACACCAACAATCTACTCATCTTTTTGCGGTTCATCGACGACATGTTTGGCATATGGCTGGACGACGGGAACACAACAACCTGGCCCGCATTCAAGCGGGACGTCGATGACTTCGGGATACTTACCTGGGAGTTCGAGGAACTGTCGACTTCGGTCGACTTCCTCGATCTCACGATCT
>JALLPA010002476.1:0-11502 GCA_036939895.1 Thalassiosira exigua | reverse complement strand
AAAGAGGATTGCGATCTGAGCGCCTCAATACTGGCGCACCCCCGGCAAATTTGATATCTACGTGTTCCCATCGATCAATACTAATGATCCGATGAGCTGAAGCCGGAGGTTTTTAATGATATGGGCTGATGGGGCACCATTTCCGCTGGATCGGGGTCGGTCAAGTAGGTTGTGAGTTGTCACCATTGTGGCGACGATGGAACATCGTACTAGACAGACAAGTTTGGGAGTGGAAGATCAACTAACTCCGACATCCCGGCAAAAACGTCCCACATCCACGGCCACGAGACCCAAATGCCGCCCCGCATGCAGACTGGCCCTTGGGACGCTAAGTTCAAGGCCCCCACTCCAGGGCACGAGGATCTAGTTTTTAACTACACTCCGGGTACGAATGTGAATTTCTCGGCGCTCTGGGAGCGCCTCTGTCAACATATGGGGGTGGTCTTCAAGTATGAAGGTCCAGCGGTTGCCAGAGCCTTGTGAGACCTCAAAGCTTCCGAGTTCAAGGAGATTCCAGACGAGACGGATGTGCAGAAACCCGTCAAATGCACAAGTGGAAGATGAAGGTCGACAAGCGAGATAAGTCCAAGACGGCCTGGGAGGAAAACAACCAAAACACGTACAGCCTGACGCTTCTACACTGCACGGACATGCTACAAGGTAAACTACAAGGTATGGACACGTGGACAAAGGTCGAGTCCGAACAAGACGGGGTGGGCTTGGGCAAGCTCATCCACTCCGTCAATAACAAGCAAGACAACAACAGGCTGAGCATGCTCGACCTCGTCCGGATGGACAAGGACGTCATGCTCTCCATCCAGCACTAGAGCATGTTGATGATGAAGTACCTCCGCCAGTTCAAGGACATCGTGGCGGTGGCGGAAGCGTCGGGCCTCGAACCAGGTTTCAACTCCGCAGCGATCGGAGTCGTCTGCAAGGCTGAATGCCTCGACTGCCTTTTGCGTCCACTGTTGGCTTGCACAGTTGCGTTGGGGCTTGCGTTTTTTTGGTCGGTGGTGCACTTGGTACCTGCACAAAAGGTGAGGGCCCCTGCTGACCAAAGAATGGGGCCTGCTGCATGGGCATCATTGGTTGTTGTGCTGGCCACATAGGCGGGGTGGGCGTCTGTGCATGCGTCATCATCACTGCAAACTGGGACTGAAGTATCGGCATCTGTGACTTCAGCGCGCTGGCCTTCGACTCTGCTGCCGAGGCACGCTCAGCGTACTTTGTGACAGCGCCCATCAGGACCGAGTCGTTGTCGTCAGCCGTGGTCGCGCCGTTGCCCCCCATGGCATTGTACATGGTGCCATAGCCCTCCTGTGCGATTGATGGTTCCGTTCCTTCTCATAGCACCGGTTCGAACTGGTCTATCATGAACTGAAGGAAGTCTGCCCAAGATTGGCGCTCGTCGGCCGGTTTGCGCTGCCAGTACTATATGGCCTTCGTGTAGAAACCCATACCCTGCAGCTTGATCAGGGCATACGTGATGAGTTGGGCTGCCTTCAGGATGCGGTCCTCATCGGGGTTGGTGAGGAGACACATCTGGACCTCCTCGACATTGCGTAACATGACCTCGACGGGGGCCGTTCGGTCCATGGGTTCGTGCAAGCGCTTGAGGGCTCTATCCAACTCAGCGAGTGATGAATTGCCTTAGAGGTGCATCAATCGGAAGATGATCTGGCGTGGTATCAGGCTGTCAAAGCCACGCTGTCCCATACCCGTCGCACCGGTGTGGTAGGCGTCGGGAATGGCATCCTCGAGAAATCCATGAGGACGAGCTTGGTGTTCTCGAAGGTGTCGTGAAGGTCCTTCTTGGCCTTCCATTCGCTTTCTTCTATGGCAATTTTGCGATCGGTGAGCGCCCTCACAGATGGCGGGAAGTACGCACCGGCATCATCCGGCGCCTGCCATGAGTCATCAGAGGCAAGGGCATGTTCCTCATTTGTTCGAAGATACGGAGCAAACCCCTCATGGCGGTGCGTCAGGTGGGCGCTCCCTTCTGAGCCCATTGATGAGGTGGGTCTTCAGCGCCCAGAGCGTACCTTGTGTCGGGCGGCTGGGGATCGCCAGGGGGAGGCCGATCGCAGATCGGATGGCCTCGGGGGTGAATTTCATGGCAATCACTTAGATCAGAAAATAACGACAACTATTGAAGAGTCTACCGATAGATAATATTACACAAGGATTCCACAAAGCATTTTAGGATTTAGACTACAATATCTTACCTTAGCTTAAAACTTTTTACCTTGAAAATTTGCTACGTACGAGCGAAGCTTTGTGATTGGCACGCCGCATGCGTGCGTACTTTGACCGCGACGAGCCATCCGCCAACCTCCGCAAATCAAACATCATCTCGGACCATGACAATGAAATAATCCATCCTACCCCCAATTTGCCGGGTTCGGCGGCTCTGACGCCGCGAGTTATGGCGTCGTTCGTGCCTCGATAATTTCTAAAAATCTCTGACAGTATTTCTTACGCCGCGAGTTATGGCGTCATTCGTGCCTCAATAATTTCTAAAAATCTCTGACAGTATTTCTTATCCTTATGAGGGGTCTAGGCACGAACGACGTCTCCGTTTAGTGCTCAAAAAAATGTTCAAGTTTGTGTTTTTGGCCGATGGCCTCGCCATCAGATCCAAAAGTGGTGCTTGTTTTAGTGCTAGTTGGCAGATCATGGTATTCCACAGCAATAGTATCTCGACCATGGTCAGATGAGAGACGGAACACCTCCGAACAGCCCAACAAACCAAGCTGGAGTGCCAGAAGGCCCTCCATTGTCCATGGTATGGCGTCGCCAAAAAGAGGATTGCAATCTGAGCGCCTCAATACTGGCGCACCCCCGGCAAATTTGATGTCTACAGATTCCTATCGATCAACACTAATGATCCGATGAGATGAAGCCGGAGGTTTTTAATGATATGGGCCGATGGGGCACCATTTCCACCGGATCGGGGTCGGTAGAGTAGGTTGTCAGTTGTCACCATTGTGGCGACGATGGTTGACGGTTGATGGTAATGTGTGCGGCCGTGCTAATACGATCCGAGGGATCCAATTCGATCCACTTTAAAATGGGGGGGTGCCCTTTCTCCGTTTTACGAGATAACCCTAGCGTGTCGCATATCAAACGAAAGTGAAGCAGTTGCTTTGTTTGAAAAAAAAAGGTTCGCGGCCGCCTGGGGAGCGATGGCAGCGCTCTACTTTACGTGAATCGTCGCTTCGCATCGGCGTTTTTCGAAAAAAAAAAATTTTTACCGTACAATACCGTAACACTGGTTTACCAAAAACGCGTCTGCAACCGACCACAAACCACGATAATTTAGGAGTTGTTAGTTTGTTTTTTAAACCAGTCTTACATGGATCGAATTAGATCCATAGCCGTTTTTGGCCATTTGATGTCCACGTTTGGTATCAGGCCGCCGTCTAAAGTCCGCCGAATCAGAAATTCCACATCAACATGCTATCAGGCATGCTTTGAGGATTCAGAATCACCCCCATTTGCCTCCTGGGACCTAAATGCGGCCGAGTTATCAACGATTCATTTCGGATCTAATTAGATCCATTCACCGCACACATTACCAAAAATGTAAAAGCAGAGCCCGAATCAAGAAAATAATGAAGTTTCATCATATTTATGAAACGTAATACTAACTTTCATTGTAACTTCCAAAATATTAACCCTAAGAGATAACCTCTTTTGAAAGCTTCTGAATTTTACAAAATATTGCTTGAAAAATCCGAAAAACTTTATTCTGGAAACTTTCAGCATTAGAAAACTTTTTATCACTAGGCAAAAGCTTCTTTCGCCACACCCGCCCGCGTTTCTTGTTACCACTTTGCGACCGACCGTTGTGACACAAAGTCAGGCAGTGTCGCGATCGCCCAAAAAACAGCCACGCCAGGCAACGAACGCGCACGCAAGGCAGGAACGGCAAAGAGAAACGCGAAGGCGAAAATCTGCAAAAATCATAGGGCAAATAAAGCGATGGCGTTTGAATTTTTGGGGATATTTCGTGCCATATCTAGTGAATCATACCAATTCCCACCACATATCTTTGGCCATACTTCAGCGAGAAGGGCTTCTACGCCCCCCAAACTTCACTTCCTAGCAACGCGCGCCAACAAGACAAAAAACAACAGCATGTAAGTCGACCATGGCCTGGAACGCGTACCTAGGTCAGCCATTGCGCGTCCGTCTCCAGTAGCGAACGATGTGCACAAAGGATAGAGCACCTCAACCTACCAGCATCCCTCTCGCATCACCAATTGATCGCTCCGTCAACAAGGGCGTAGAGTAGGAACATGTCGGCGCGCAAATTACCGGGGTTGACTGCTCCCTCGACCGCGCCCCCTTCGTCTTCGTGTGCCCCCACGTCGTCTTCGTCCTCGTCCTCATTCTCGGAGTCCAATGGGAGGCGCATGAACTGCGTCTCCCTTGTGCCTATCACTGGCAACGACGATGATGGACGCGTCAGCTCTCGATTCCAAGAGCGGTCCCTCCGCCAGCGGAACGCGGCACCTACCCGGCAGTCGTCGTCGGCCGCAACGTGCACTGGAGAGGAGGACGAGAGCCCCCCCAGCTCAGATGACGACTCCAATACTAAGGGAAACCCCAGCCCATCCATCCTGCGCTCGGTCCTGGGAAAGTCGCCCTTCCTCATGGGGCCTCACGTTTTTTCAACCCCCGATTTTCGACCGCCCCGGTCGCGGTCTCGCAAAGAGAGCAGCAATAATAACGACCGGCTGAGAAACCTTAATCGAGGTGCGCCTCACTCTCCCCTGATAGGCTCTCCCTTGGCACCAACTTACGGGTCATCGCTCTCCAATACGGATCTTGAACATGGGGAGCAAAACGAACCAGATGTGGAGTTTCCCCCCGCACCCAATTCATACCACAAGAATTATGCATTCGTCTTACGATCAAGAGAAAACATCATTATTCATTTTTTCATGGAGTTGAAGATGTTCCAAACGCATTTGTTATTCATATCATTCGGAATCTTCTGGCAGCTCTTCCACTCGACTGTGACAAATTTGGCGTATTGGCAGCAAGCCCAGTTGAACGCGGCCAACCGTGTCTCCTTGAGGGACGTTGCATTTGATCTTCTCCCTCCGCTGGATGGGGAATTGTGGATTGTCTCAGAGTACATATGTTATTCCATGCTAGGGATTTTCGTGGCATGCACTGTTTCAAATCTTATTGTTAAGTGGAATGCCCCCCATGGACGACCCATCTACAGCACGCAAATTTTGAGACGAATCTTGATGACATTGGTTGTTTGTCAGACCCTGAGAATGATAAGCTTTTTGGTAACAACTCTTCCAGGGTCTAGCCGGCAATGTCGCTACACTGTTCCAAATGGCTTGACATCATCAGAGATGCTTGAGGGGGTAGCACCCGATGAGGGCAACCCAGAGTAAGTTTTTTCGTGTGCGAAGCGATAGATCTTGGCTCTTGAGGTCTTTGCCTTGTTCATCCTTACTTCTCTCCTTTCTTAGAGGCTGGGCGCCACCGACAGAAATCAATGATATAATCTTCCGCGTCGATGCCTCGAATGGTTGTGGAGATCTCATGTTCTCAAGCCATACAATTTTCACTATGACATTTGTTTGTGCCGTGTTTAAATACTTCAACTTCAAGCTTCTCAAACTGGTAATGGCGCTTGGTCAAATAGCCATGGTGCCCTTCGTTCTTGCAGCTCGCAAACACTACTCTATCGATGTGTTTACGGCGCTCTATGTGACTCCATTGGTCTTTGAGATCTTGTGGATGCGTTTCCCCGACCGTGACACATCTGCAGACTTGGCAAAGTATTATGAGATACGTTTCTACCTTGCGCAAGAAGGGGGCGATTTCTTCAGCTATGCGGTGAGTGTCTGGGGAAGAGAGTTCTGCGTGGACCCCGACCATTTGCCGGTAGATATTAGGCTGAGCCAACAACATGCGAAAGGGCCTTCAATACCTTGGGGGACAAGAAGTGGCGAAACTCCAAAACCGGCAGCTACGATTGTTTAAGGGTTTACGAGTCTTGGGGGGCAGGTAGCGAAACCCCAAAATTGGCAGTCACGATTGTTTAAGGGATTTGCGTACGAATATTTTAATCGCAATCTGGATGATGCGCTTTGTTCCATTTGGTTTCTTTGGAAGTATCCATTAAGTTCAAGTCAATTCTGGAAATAACTTTGTTACTCATTAATTATATACCTTTGCCAGTTCTGATGTGATTCTTAAGCGAAACAACCTGACCGGCCTCATGTTCCAATTGGTGTCTTTTGAAGTTTCACTTGGGTTCGAGTCAATTCTGGTTGAAGGTAATAACTTTATCACTCATTAATAGCATTATTGGGTTTCACAAACATATTAGCTGACAGCATAGATGACTTAGCCAAAAGTATTCATAATGCGTGCAACTATGCCGGCCAGTCCAACATCCCCCATCTTTGCAGATGAATAAGTATTAAGACAAATGTGAGGTTGTGTGGTAGCAAGAATTACAATATTGCTGAAAGACACTGAATCCATCCAAAACAGATGGCGCCTGCGAGCAACTCACATTAGCCAATACTAGAAAATTGAATGCGATCAAACCAAATCCAACAGCAGTTAGGGTGAATGCATCCACCTCCATCTGTTAGAAAAAATAGTGTACAGCATAGTGAGGCATTGGAACAGGCAGCAGAAACGATGACGAAAAATAACGACGCGTGACTAATGGCAACCGCGGCTTGGCGGATGAATTCCATAATCCAAAAGATACACGCACCAAGTTAACATCCACCTCCTTATCATCATCTCTGTTGGAAAATTTCAACGCAGGAGAAGAAGACACTCCGTCCGATCGAAAAAATGTTGAGCCATTTGGTTTCAGATCAACCGAGTGGATACTTCCCCTGACAGTTTCGGGATGAGTAAAGGCATTGCTGCATAGAGCCAAAGATGCAAAAACTAGGCAACTGATGAGCAAAGGGCATCTCATAACGAATGCGTAGGTAGGTACGTGTTGGTGTTGGTAACTGGTTGTAGAGCAGAGACAGAGAGGTGTAGGGAGAAAGACGACGAGGTTTGACGAGACCCGTCTGACGACAGTCGGCAAGAAGGAGAGCGGAACCTAGAGCGGAACAGAGGAAGAGCGGAAGGATAGAAGCACGATAGAAGGAAGCTGAAGGAAGTAAGGGGGGGCGATGCCTGGGGCGGGACTGGCCAGAGGCAACGGCGGGACGAGGGACGAGGGACGAGGGAGAGCGACGGACGCGACCGACTGGTGTTGGTGCTGGATGCTGGATCGGTCAGCCGCATAGGCAGTAGAGGGCAGTAGCCATGGTAGGGAGAATGTTTCGGGGGTACGATGGCGTCCTCCTTCATACAGGTGGTCATATCAACACCACATCACGTTGATGTTTAAAATTTTTAAAGGGTATGTGCCCTCTTTAAACAGCCAGTTTTGCCCCCTAATATTACTCACTACTAACTTCAACTTCTTGAAGTAATATCTATGGATAGCTCCTTGTCACAGCCCAAATCACTATCGTAGTGTGGTCACTGCATCTTACATCTGTGACATCCACTGTGAGGTCACAAGAGTGCGACTGAATGGTCCAAAACAATCACGACGAACCTTGACTCGTGACCACCACGGAGCGCGTCACAGTCGAAACTACACGCGTGCTCGTGAGCGTGATCGTGACTCACACGCGTGCGAGTGGCTGTCACATCCACTCGTTGAAGTGATCAGAACTCGTCTTCGACTCGTTCTGATCACTTCACCTCGTTCTTGTGACATCCACTCTCACTAGTGTGGTCATGATCACAGCCCACTCTCACTAGTGTGGTTTCTTTAAGTAAACAGTGGAACTGAGGCGGTAGTGGAAAACGAACTAACTCATTCTCAGAATTCACGACTCAGGCCATTCGCTGAACCAATTTCTCCATACAATGTATTCACCGCATCATAGGCGAGAGATAGCCTCATCTCTGGCGTCGACACCTTCTACCTCATCTATGCTGGAGCCCTTGTCTTCTTCATGCAAGTAGGATTCGCCATGCTCTGTGCGGGGTCAATTCGCGAGAAAAATGTGAAGAATGTCCTGCTGTGGAACCTACTCGATAGTGCTGGTGGCGCAATTGGTTTCTGGTCATTTGGTTATGCATTTGCGTACGGAGGCGATGACAGCACCAAGGGCCCGACGTTCATTGGGAACAGTGGCTTCTTCTTGAGTAACGACGTCGACTTGGAGTTTTGGCATGTATGGTGATGCTATCGAACCTTGTTGTGAACGTGATTTGTTTCTTTAACTTTCGCTCTCTCTTTCTCTGCTATCATATCGCAGGTTCTTCCAGTTTGCATTCGCGTGCGCTTTATCTTCCATTGTGGCCGGTACCATCGCCGAACGCTGCAAGATGACCGCCTATTTGTGCTACTCCATCTTCCTTTGCGGATTCGTTTACCCTGTCTGCGCGCACTCATTTTGGAGCCAAAACGGATTTCTTTCGGCCTTTGCGAAAGATCCATTATGGGGCACCGGTATGTCTTTAGATTAGCCAACCATGCGTGGGTATCCAGCAAGTATTTTACTCTCACCCAACTATTGTATGTTGATTCTATGTCGTCGCCGAACTATTTGTATGTTCATCCTTTGTTAATTAGGCGCCGTCGACCTAGCTGGATCGGGTCCCGTTCATATGTGTGGTGGTGTAGCAGCACTTGTTATGGCCCTTGTCCTTGGCCCCCGCAAAGGCCGCTTCTACGACAGCGATGGGTTGCCACTCTAGTCTTCAGTTCTTTGGCTTTGGGAAGAACATCAATAAAATTGCAGCAGATGCATTCAACAAAGCATATCCAGGTCGAAATGCTGTGCCTTGCAACGACTACTATGGAGAATACTTCATCAGACCAGCCACCGCCTGCGTTAAGCAACCAGTTGAGACCAAAAAGAAGTTTACACGAGAAGAAGAGGTGGCAATCTTAAAAGCCTTCATGGAGTCTAGTTTCATGCTTAGATGGAAAACCAATGACTTTGTCTTGGTTGATAATCTACGTTGGGCACATGGTAGAGCCAATGGTGATAATTCACCCCGGGTACTGCACTTTTATCACAGTCAACCAATGAAAGACGTCTTTTCTTTGACCTAATTTTGTTGTGTTTTGTTGTCTGAATGATAGTTCTGTCTTTTTCCCTATTTAGAAACCTTGGTTTGTGTCTTTATACATAGGTTAGGTAGGGCCGATCAATAACATAGATAAAGTCACGTTTTACTCGGGGTCATGGCGTTTTCTATCAAAAAATGGATCGTACAAAACTGAGGATGGCCCGCCCTCCCCCGCCGCTATCGTACCGAGTCCTGATGCGATATAATGGGCGAGAACGGCGATAGAGAGGTGGTTCAGTTAAAGGTTTAAGTTTAAGTACATTATAATAAAGTATGAAATAGCATCAATTATACAATCAACTCACCTTGCAACCCCAGAAGCGACCAAGCAGCTCCACACACAAGAAAAAAGTAGCACAAAACAGCTGTGACTGTGAGCGACGGCGACATTGAATCAGACATGCATGAAATTTTGGTGTCCAAGGAGGAGGAATACGAGGTGGGCATCATGAAGCCAGACGAGGAAGATTGAATCGGAGTTACCAACATTTGTTTCAAGGAGAGCGAGGATAAGTTGCGCAGATGATAGGGTGGTACGAAACGAGGTTCAGGGGCACGCAGCAGCTGTTTTGTTCGTTGGGCGATGCCCTGAGGTCCCATGACCAGGTGAGATACTGCGGGTCGTCGATACTTTTGAGAATTGCCAAGCTCGAGAAATCGAATTCCTGCTCTCATGTCCATATCTCGTGTATTTCTAAATTCAACATTTTTCTATAGCATGTTATTGAGACGAAGGGCAAGGGCAGCGTATTGGCTGGAGATCTGAACTTTCCGGAAGAACACAAGTTGGTATGATTTCAAGCCAACTGCCGTCTGCCACATATTTTATCGTCATTTAAGCTTTATTTACTGATTTTAAGGGTACCCGGTACTATTAAAATTCACATATTCTATGGTCAACTCATTTGAATTCTGGACTCAGTTGAATGCGAAGAAAGTCAAAACTCCAAGAGGAATACTGGCCAACGTCATTGCCTTGAATTGCAGTGAATAGAGATCCACATATTTCTTTCTCTGCGAGGCTCCGAACTGACTAAGAAAACACAGCACATATAATCTCTCCATAAAACCACCGCAAAATAGAATTGACCAATTGATATGAACCATCAGTCGTCCAAGGGATCCAGGACAAGCTGTCAAGGCCGCAAATATCATGGTTAGATTGCCTTGGATACTGGTCCATCGTTTTGCGCTGCTATTTCCAAACATCGTGTTTGTAAGAGGCTTGGCAGCAATCTATTATATCGCGAGAAGAGGTGCATGGATGAATATTGTATGTATGAGAAGTAGCCTTCGTGGAACTCATCAAAAATCTTTTATAGAAAAATCTCTCACCATTGATATGAAGCAAATGGACATGTTTAGGGCAACGAGCCCCTCATATGAAGGCAAAAAGATACCTACACTTTGACTGCTATGAAACATATCTTGCCTGAATGCAGACAGTGCAGTAGTGATCAGTGATAGAACTGCAAAAGTTGGATGTAATCTGTAACCCCATGATTTTGCGATGCTTGTTTTCTTCTTTAGAAACAAGCTCTTTTGCATGTTTCCAAAGTGACGATGAAGATAACCTTCACACGGCCTGCTACACTTGTATACACAATCCGAGAAGGCCCACATCACTTTGGACCCAAATAATACAAACCCTATTCCGTACAGTGGAAGTGCAAGCATTGCAGGAGCAACAAGTGCCCCACTCAGAATCCTTGTTCCATAATTGTTCGAATAGATATCGCTTTCGATAGTTTCATCTGATTCCTCACCATCCCCCCTCGACCGCCCCTGCGCCACCGCTGACTTTTTACTATTCCCCACCACGTCAAGACTGAACCCGCACGGCTCATTCGCGCATGTCGAAGTCGTGTCGGCGTGCCGGTCGATCTCATCGTCTCCCTGCGGCTCGTATGACATCATCGTGTTGTTTGTTGTCTTCGGCGTCAAGATGCACTGAGGTGGCGACGGGGGGAGTGCAGCCAGAGGGGGGGGGGGAACGAGCACGTGCGGTAGTATCAGTTATTTTGTGAGTATCGGTTATACCTACCACCATGCATATCAATCTCGATTGGACCTTCATTGTCAGCGAGCCCGTACTCTGAATGCTGACAAGCGAATTGTGGAATTGTGGATACGACGAGGACGGCCTCTCGGCTCTCGGGGTCGGGGGAAGTTCCTCGCAAATCACAAATCACAAACCGAGCGCCGAGCGCGCGTGGCGCGTGCGTGGCCTCGGACCATTTCTGACTCCGCTTTGAGCAAAGTTTGGATAAATTACTACGATGATAAGAATCGCACGTGTGTAAGTTTCTGTAATTTGTAATTTGCGCGCGAGTGGATCAAATTACAAAACGA
>JALLPA010002461.1:0-11327 GCA_036939895.1 Thalassiosira exigua | reverse complement strand
TCGTACCAAGATAGTCCATGCTTATATCGATCTTGCATCCCAAGATCGCCCCAAATCGTTGTATTTTGTCACGATACTCCTTTGACAAGATCACTTTGATAAGATTCCCTTTCGCTCATACATCGCTAGATCAAACGGCGAATCTTTATCCCTATCTTGCGAACTTGGATCCTTTCATACCGGACCACTCAATGCTTGGCAATCATTACCCCATGTAATGATAACCCCCCTATACTGTCTCACTCAACAATTGTCACGCACGTTGCTGTCTTCTATGTCGCCTGCCCCCCATCCTGTCTTCAAACCTCGTGTATTGCCCATATAGACCGCCGTGTTCTTCCCTGTTCTGTAGTGTGATAAGATTCCCCATAGGTGTCTCCCCTACTACCACTGCTTGTACCCTCAGCAGCAAAGGAAGCTCTCACGCGCTTCATTTCTTACCAGGGTGGCCCTGACTTTGATCCCCCACAGGGGATCCAGAGTCGGAGCGAGATGACTCGTCGTCATCGAAGTCATACTGCAACTGTGACGATTCATCACTGTCCGAGGACGCATATGACCCATTTTCATCCTTCAGATCCTCATCAATGTGGCCGTACTTTGCACGGGGCCGTTCGCGTGTGGTGATGCTTTCCCCGTTGGTAGGCTGGCCCATCCTCCGCAGTTGTTCCTCCATCTCCCACACCTTAGCCCGTAGGCACTCGTTGTCCTCCTTGAGCTTGGCTGTCTCCACCTTGTTGGCAACGTAGCCGGTCCTGGTGTGCTCAGATGTTGTGGACTTGGCCCCTGATGTCATCGAGGAGATACAACTGACATCGCTCCTAACAGATGCGCCTCCTGTCCCAACTTGGCCCTCGGCGTGCCTGGCGGTGAGGCGCTCCCTATTGATGAGGTGTTCCGCCTCCGCACCTTCCTCTGTTAGGGAAAACCATCAGAGCTGCTTCAATCTTGCTAGAAGTTCAAATGAGGTTTCATATTATGCTATGCTAAGAACATGTACACCTCAATCTTGCAACATGTAAACTATACACCGTAAAGTGCACCAACCAGAACTGGGCCCCGTCAGGCCATCCAGTTTCGACACAGACAAACTTTTCGAAGAGCCAATTTGTACTTCCAAACCCCCCTCAATACACTCACAATGCTCCACCTCTAGGTGAGCTCGCATTGGTACTCGTCCTGACCTTTCCTGGCGAAGCTGACCAAGCTTGCCCCTCCTCCCCTCATAGGACATACGAGCCCACCCAGGTGACAGGCATGAGCAGAATAGCTTCCGCATAATGATCGTTCATTGCCCTGCGCACCCTCCGTGCACCCGCCTTCTCGGCTGTCCTCCACCGACTGAAGCGGTTCTGGAAGTCTTTCCCGAACTGCGCATTTTGGAGCCGAGTCTGCGCCGATTTTCGCGGGGTGCGGCTGATGCCGAACATGGTTTTGACATCCCAAGTCGGGTCGATCATCTTGTCCTCCTCCTGAACTCGCAACATGTAGCTTTGGAATGCCACATGATATTCCAAGGACGAGGCCAGCCGACCGTTGGGCAAAGCGAATGCAGGTCCCGAGTCGCGCCCCTCCGACTCACACACTGTTATGAGTTTCTCGAACCACCACCGAGGTCGCACTCCCGACTTTGTCTCGTTGGCCACGTTGATGACATGATGATCATATATCGTCTCGCCCTTGTACTTGCCAAAAAGGCAGATGGCAACAAAGGGGAGGTTCAAGCACGCCTGCTCCGTGAGGATCGTGCTCTTCGTGACCCTAGCTGGCGCCACTCCATTCCTTCCCTTATCAATGTGCTGACGCATAGCTGCCAAATCCATCATGAACCCTTCGTTTCCCCGGAGAGATGCCGCAATGCATGTTGTCAGATAGGCCCCTAGCTTCCACAACTCGTTGGCAACGAGTGTGCTCTCGGCAGCCTCGGCGTCCGAGCGAATGTGATCTATCACTTTCACCAACACCTCGATCGAGGTCCCATGATTTGCCTTGGACATGGATCCCATGCGGTGCTCGCATCCAATCAGGAAATCCACGAAGAAGTTGGATTGAGTGGGGCACGCAGTAGGGCGCACCCGTCCAGTTCCTCTCGCAAATGAAGCCATCTCGAGCGCTCCGGCAGGCGAGGAATCATAGTTACGAGTGGCAGCTGCGCGAATCTTCAACAGAGTTGCAAATTGCACATGCTTCTCGTTCCTCCCTTCTCGATGAATCGATGCCTCCAGCACCTCAATCGCTACGCCCATGCCGACCAAGTCTGCTACTGGCATGGGACCACGAGGCTCCAACGACGGCGTCTTGCCGATGGCTTCACACTCTCGGACTTTCCGAAGTGTCTCCCGCCGATGATCGCTGATGGTGCGCTCCGACTTCGCCGCGATCGCGTCCAGATTCACGCGCCTCACGTCACGGATGATCGCCGTGTGATCTGGTCCTGCACGTCGGCCCTCCAAATTCAACACCCAGCACTCCTCGCATTGAATTGGGATGCAGCAATGCGCCCCATCCACACCGTGGTTCAAGCGCTCCCTCCGCTCGTCCTCCGTGTGCCACTTATTTCCCGCTGCGTCTTCAAGAGCGGGGAACGGGAATAGGCCCTGTCCGAGGCACTTGAAGCATTCTGCATGCCAACACTTCCGACATGGCGTTAGCCCGCTTCGGCGTTCGCAAAAGTTTGCACAGAATATCCCCGACATCGCCTTCACCGGAAGAGAACATCCGGCGCACTCTCCTTCCCACTTCCACCAACAGCGGCGCTCTCTTGAGGCACCAAGGTCTGTGGCGGATGAAGGGGAGAACAATGCCGACCCAAAGAGGTTCATGCATGTTAGAGGGCCAGAACGAGGTCCCCGGAGGGACAGCAAACGAAAAATCGCACGCCTTGTTGAACAAACGACGCCAACGGGGGGTCATCAGTCGTGGGATCATCACGACGTGGAAGGTGTCCGTGCGCTTGTGCCTTGACTTGAGAAGCTCTTCGAGTGCGGCGTCTGCCACCGCCGGTTGTGGGGCCCAAAGATGCAAGCGCCCACTGGGGGCATGCTTGGGGATCCAGACCCCCCTGGCATCCTTGGCACCCCCCACAATGCCATGGCCCTCCTCGAACCACCCCTCCGGTGTAAGAGGCTCCAGGCTGCCCAGTTGCGTCCATTCACGCACCCAATCCAACAGACGTGGGGACCGCTCGATCGCAGTCTTGTCCAGGTCTAAGAACGAGAGCATGCTCCGTCCAGCCATGACTCCCTCCAGCAGAGATCCACGAGAGAGAGCGTCCGTGCCCTGAGCAATCATTCGAGTACCAGCCACATGTATCAAGTGGATGGTCAACCCGAACTCCATCTCTAGCACCCGCAGCTTCAACACCAGCTCGTGCAGCTTTCTTGACTTGGATGTCCCCCGATAGAAGCTTCCCTCCGACACGGAGTTGTCGGTGCACAGGAACACCTCGGCGTCGCGCAGTCGGCCAGCTCGTGCCTCCTCCGTGAGGGTCTCCACCAGATTGCTCAGCTCTTTGTAGTTTGAGCTCTCGTCCTGTTCCTCCGCTGTCCACACCCCAAAACGATACCGCAGGCCGTCCTCTCCCTCCCGTGGGGAAGATAGCTTGGATTGACAGTTCAAGTCCCTCGCAAGGGTGGCCCCGAACTGCTTTCCCGACGCGTCTCCAAAGCCGTAGAATACTTCCACTGCCATAGACGGCCGCACCACCCGAAGAGGCGGCTTTGCCTCAGAAGCCAGCTTCCTCAGCGCCGCGACGTCGCTTTTCAACCGTGGGACCGCCCTCGTCGTTCCCGAAGGGGGGGCATGCAACCCCTGCAACCCC
Source organism: Thalassiosira exigua (assembly GCA_036939895.1). Classification (NCBI taxonomy): domain Eukaryota; phylum Bacillariophyta; class Thalassiosirophyceae; order Thalassiosirales; family Thalassiosiraceae; genus Thalassiosira; species Thalassiosira exigua. The sequence continues at coordinate 7,507 of JALLPA010002461.1, read as the reverse complement.
TCCAAGTCGACACGCCGCCGCCATTGGTACTCCATTGCGGCGGCATCCTCGTCCTCGCACGGCACATAGCGTGCGGCGCGGGAGAGATTGACCCCGTGATCCCCCGCTCTCGTCACGTCCATTTCCGTCACCGACTCCACTGACGCCACCGAGGCCTCGTCCTCCTTCACTTTCCACCCCTCCTCGTCGCGCCCTCCGCGCCACGACTCAATGGTGAGATGAAAGCCTTTGAGGTATGGTACCATCGCGGGGTACGTCCGCGTGACGTAGACCAGGAAGCCCCGGTCAGAGAGGAGCTCCTTGTGGACGAGCTCCAGCTCCCCCTTAGATAGCCGCCACCACCACTTGTCCAGGATTTCCTTGAGTTTGGCCCACTTCTCCTCTGACGTCAGCGCACACACACCGATATGATTGGAGATGTGAACGATGGCGCCGGCCCACGCACCAGGCGTCTGGCTGCACGGCCGTACCTTCCGAGCCGCGTCTTGAATCCCAAGGTAGGCTTGCTTTGCCGCCAGGACGTGACTTGCCTGCCACGTCAGCTCCTGAGTCGGCCCAGAGACTCTCTCGTCGTCCACAAACGTGTGAACGTCACACGCCAAGAGTCCGTCCGCCCGAACCTTTGCAATCCAGGACAGCTTAGGGTCGTAGTTCGGCGACCCCGGAAGGTTCAGCCTCACTCGAGCCCACTGGAACGGGTTTTCCTCCAGACCGTACTCGCTGATGCCTCGCTCAAGCCTGTTTCCCCTGCAGATTTCCTCGGCAATGAGAATCATGAGAACGGAATTGTAAGGGGAGGCCGCAAAGCCCATCAAGTTCCTAACCCAGAACGCCCACCGAGGGTCATGCTCCTCGCCCTCCCCGTAGATTGGTCGAAGGTCTACCCCAGTATATGGTTGCACACTGGGGTGGAGCTGGAAGTTGAGAAACATATCTCCCACGTCGCGATCCGTCATCCACGACTGCGAATCGACTGCGCGCAATAGAGAGTCGATTGTGGGTAGCCAAAAGGAAGGCACCCAGACTTTCTCATTCAGCTTGTTCGCCGTCGCATCGTAGACCAGACGAATGTCATCGTCCCCCTTCGGCACCGCAAAGTACTTGATCAACGACTTGATCTTGATTCCTGTAGTGAGCATATACTTCCTGCGGATGACTTTCTGGATCTTGGCCTTGACCTTCTCCCTCACGTCATCGTCTTCGAACGACGGTTGAGCATCTCGAGTGTCAGGTCCAGGCTGTTCGAAGTAGGATGGCACCCCTTCACGAGCGATCCGCTGGTAGCGCACGGGATAACGGAAGTGAATGATCCGTGATCCCGCCGTGTACTCGAACCAATCTGTCTGAGTGGCGTGCCACATCAGATTTGCGATAGCAGCCCGATCCTTCTCCAGCTCCCGCCGAGCCGAGTTGTTCCTGCGCCTCGCCCTAATTCGTCTCTCCGCCCAATCCGCTCCATGCTTCTCGCGCAAAAACCTCAAGCTGTCTTCTCGCAGAGCTCGCATGAAAAACCTCCACCCTAGCTTCCGGAAGCCATTCAATGCGCTGTCCCTGGCCTCCGCCGTGACCCCCTTCTTCTCCACTCGCCGATTCCAAAGCAAGACGGGCACGGTCGCGTCATCCGCCTTCACCGCCTTGGCGTATTCCTTCTCTTCGCGCACACGCTCCAAAGACTCGCGCTGAGCCTCGGCCTTCATCCCATACGACCCCCTCTTCAGCGCAGGATCCGTCCACAGGTCCATGAACGGGCTGTCTAAGTCAGGGGCCAGCTTGGGGTCCTCCAATCGCGGGATGAACGTCGCGTTGCCATTCACCCCAATAGACACGTAGATGTCCTCCCCGTCATCCAACCGCACCCTATAAGATGGGTGCGAGGACTCCCGAATAAACGCTTTGCGGAGACCACTGTTCCCCACATCGCACAACACCACTTCTCCCACCGCATATGGGGGCCCCTTGCCATTGGGCGGCAAGGAGGTACCTCCCTCGGGCCTATCACAAGGTTGTTCAATCCTTGCTTCAGCCGTCGCCCCCACACTCCTACCGACCGAACCCTGAAGCAGAGTTAGGTCGGAGGCGGTCGTACCCCACGAATCCTCGTCCGTCAAGGGTTCCATCTCGTCCTCTTGCAAGGCAGGCCCAAGCGGGCACATCAACTCAAACGACCACGACTCCCCCTCCGAGGCTGACTCGGAGCATGTGGTGACCGTCTCAGCGTCTGCAAAGCCCATGTACGAGGGATCATCCGACCGCAAGCATGACGACTTGATCTCGCCGTCCTCCGCTCCTTCAGGGCGGTTTTGCTGTTCAAGCACTGTATCGGCTGTCATTCGCAAACCCCGCCCCTTCGCGACCGAAGAGTCGTCCAATCCCTTGCCATCCTTTGCTACCTCTTCCTCCTCCTCCAGCTTCATCCCTTCGTGTTGTTCCTCTATTATTTCCTCCTTTTCCGCCACGGCGCCGTCGCGCCGCGCGTCAGCTGAGGGGCTCTCGTTCTCCAACGAAGCCGCCCCAGACTTCACACTGGCCTCTACACCCCCCCTAGCACATTCCCACAGCTGACGAAACATTTGCTGGTAAACGTCTGCCGAGGGAACACCCCGAAAAGGGAAGCGGCCTTCGTCCACGCTCCAATTGCCTGAGGCAAAAGCCGAAGGCACGCTGTACACTTGCAACAGCTCAGACAAAGTGAGCCGCCGAGCGGCAAGGTGAGTCGGCGCGCTGTAAATCGGGCAAAGCACCGACGCCCCAGGGTTGTGAGCTGGGAAGAGACCTTCCGAGCGCACGAGGCCCTGATGGGTCAGCACTTTGCCGATCGGCTCCCCAGGAGAACGGTCAGGTAGACAGAGCAGAGATGACCTGGCCACCCTCCGATCAGGCTTCACGTCTCCTCGTAAATAGTGGCCCACCACATTTCCCAGCGTCGGAGCGAGTCGAGCGAACGCCAATCCGCGAAAGCCAAAGAGATGGCGTGCATCTGTGGCACCTCCGGCGTCCTCGTCGCGGATAGCACACTCCCCGCCACATAGAGACCGGAGGAAGGTACACGCGTCCCGCCGATGTGCTCGGCCGCGCCGAGATTGACCTCCAACACTCGTCGGCAACGTCACATGTGCAATCAAGGGGACTGACTCGTCGAGTCCACCCTCGAGGCACCATTGAAGAAAGGGAAGATCGCCCGACAGGACGAAGATGGAGCCGTCTGGAGGTAAAATACGACGAGGGGGGGTGACGGGGTGCCAGGATTGACTGCCATTTAGCTTAAAAAGCTCATGGTAGCGCTCCGGGAAGAATGCCCCCGCCACCCCCAGTCCCTGAGCCTGAGCAGCCACGAGAGCGCTAGGCCATCCTTGTGAGATGATGACCAACGGACCTGGAGAGCGCACAGGATGGAGCACCCCAGACACAACGCGCTCGGGCCGGCCAAGCCGAATCGCACCCAGACTGCCTCCAATGCCCCTCCCATGTCACTTCTTGAGTTGCTGGTTGTTCTTGAACAGGCTTGCCAACCGATCCTCCACCCCTTTCGCGGCCGAGGTCGCCGCCTTGGCGCTGGAAACCGCCCCGTCCGCCGTTCGCTTTGCTGCCGCAGCCTCCTTCAGGGCCTTGTCCACACTGTCCTGTGACGCAATGTTGGCGGACGACTTGGATCCCAGCTTCTTAGTGAGGGCACGCACGAACGCCGCCGAAATGGCAGAGTGGTATTTAAAGCCACCGTTGTCCAAAAACTCATCCATGACTTTGTGGACCAACAAGACGCGCCAAAGTACTCGTGGGAAGTGCTCCGGGAGCACCGTATCCGTGGTTAACTCGGGCACGTGCTGGCGCTCTGCATAGATTCGATCGCACACGATCTTGAGTTCGTCAGTCAGGAGTTCCAGAGTCTCGTTGGGCTTCAGGCCGACCTTGATGAGCTTCTTCAACTCATCGTCGAGGTGCTTGTGGAAAACCTTGACGAACTTCTCGACGTGGGCGATGAGCTTCTCAAGGAGCTTGTAGATCTTGCTCCCATCAGGGACATTTTCCTCGATGTAGGTGCGAGCTTTCCCCGCCGCCCTGTCCAGCGACTGCTCTATCTCGTCCTTACTACCATCCCTGTCCCCGCCTTCCCAGAGATCCACCGTCTTGAAAGCCTCGGCCTTGTCACCAGGCTGGAGGTTGGTGACATTGCCTGCGTAGCAGTGGGGATAGACCTGCCGAAACGAGGCGAGGTGCTTGCGCTCGGCCATGGTCATGCCCTTCTCGCCTAGCTTCTTTGTGTCCTCCTTCCATCCAGCGGCCGACGTACTCAGCTCATCATGAGCAAAGATCGAGATGAAATCCAGCACCATTGCTGGCTTCTTGCAGGTGGGATACTCCTTCATGCACCACTGACGAACCTCGTCTTCAGACGTGAACGAGAATTCCCCGAAGACCACGCCTCCCTGTGACTGAACTGCTGCCTCCAGCTTGTCCAACCTGGCCACCGTGTCCTTCAGCTCCACCTTAAGCCTCTGGACCTCCTCCCACATGTCCCCCAGCAAACCCAGAGAAGTGCCATCCTCTTTGCGAATGAGACAGCCTTCATGAAGAGGAATGGGGCCCAGAGACGGGTCAGGAATGCCTGCACCCACGCCGCCGACGTCGTCCTCCACGCGTTTGACCCGCTCCGACACAGCTTCCAGCGCCCTCAATGCCTGCTCGCCCACGTGATTGATCCCGTAAGCCACCTCCTCTCCTATCTTGTCTTTAAATTCGGCCAGACGTGACTCAACGTCCACAGGGGCTCCCCCCGCTCCCTCGGCAATGTCCGCTACCTGCATGATAGCGGTCGTGAGGTCCGTTGTCCCGAAGCGTTCAGTCAGGAGGTCTGTGTCTCCAAAAACTGTGAGATTCTTGAGGACCACAGCAAAAGATTCCCTCAAGAAAGTGGCCAAGTGCTCCAGCTCCTTGGGAATAGCTTGGGCCAGATCGCTGACAATCAAAGCGAGAACTTCGAAGGCGTGTCTGGTATTGGCGACAGCCTTGTTCTCTGGCAGCGCCGCGTCCAAGGCAGGTTCCTCTCGGTCGAAGTAGGTCGTGGGCTCAGGAATGATGATCCTGTTGATGTACTCCCCCCCCTGAAGTTTGAGGGGTCAGTCTCTCCCATCTCTTGCTCCACCAAGTCCACTTCCATGTCCTCCCCGACACTCCCGCTCTCCTCTTCGGCACCCGAATTTCCAGCGCCCTCGGGCCGGCGAGAGCGAACCTCCCAAGCAATCCAACACGTGTCGATGAAGTCTAACCACTCCTCGTGGGTCCTCTCCTCTGTCCTTGCGATGCTGATCTCATCATCAGTCATGCATTTCGCATCCAAGTAGACCTGAGTGTAGTACTACGTGGGGACCTTGATCCCACTGGTCGTCGTCTTGGCAGGGATACGGAAGGAGTGCTTGACTTGATGGATGAACTTCTTGCTCTTGTGGGCGTAGGTCCCACACCCGTTCCCGCCGGGGCGGAGCTCCGCACGACACGCCCGCTGGTCGTCGCGAACTCCTGCCCCGTCGATGATCCCATCGCACCTGCTGACCCCCGCCTCATGCGCCCTCAGTTCCACCAAACCAAAACGCATCGCGGGCGTCGACCCTTTCGACTTACCTCCCCTTCGATTCACGCACGCAAACCCATTGCCCGACAACCTGTCCACCGCGGACCAGGAAGTCCCCCCTCCACCCCCCCCAGAGTTCCCCCCGGACGAGACGGCCGGGAGAGAGCGTGAAGTGAGCGGGGGCGGGGCGGGCGCCGTGGCCACGGGGGCCGCAGCAACGGACGCAGGGGCTCGCGCGCCGAACCCCCCGGAACCGACATTGGTCGGGACGGATCCGGGGAAGGAGAGGGCGCTCTCCGCCACCGACGCAGAAGGAGTGCCCACGATCGTAAGCCCCCGCGGGGAGTCAACCCCGCCGAGCGATACCCGGTCGAAGCGCGACGAGAGACCCTCGAGCGCGGCGCCGATAGCGCCGCCCGCGGCCGTCCCCCCGCCCTCCACCCGCTCCACCAAAACACCGTCTTCCGATGCCCCAGCAGCGGCCGCGGCCATGCCTTCATTCAACGGCGTAAGCCGCGGCGCAAAGCTGCGACCGGAGCGACGACCCGAGGAACCGCCCGTCGACGATCCCCGCGTCCCGCGAAACGCCATCTCCACCGTTCCCAACACGAAGGGAGACCTCCCGCGAGCGAGCGTCGAGCAAGTCGAAGAGAAAAAAGGGGTTCGCCGGTTGCTGCCGCCGCAAGTTGATCAAGCAGGCACCGTCGTGGAACCTTGATCTCTCTCTGCTTGCGCTTCAACCAGGTCTTCTAGGACAAGTATTGAAGTTGCTTGACAGTTCTCCTGACTTTACTGATGGCCGTGCGTTGATGAGCGGCTCCCTCCCCACCAGTGGCCGTCGTCGTCGTCGTCGTAATTCCCCCGCCCCACCCCGCGCCGGACTTCCTGGACTTGCCCGCGCCTTCGCCCCACGCGCGGTCGACGTCGTTGTCGTCCCACTTGGCACCGTCCCATGTCCCAGACTTTCCAGATTTGCCCGCGCCGGACCAGTCGTCGTCGTTGTCGTCCCATTTGGCTCCACCCCATGCCCCGGACTTGCCCGATTTGCCTGCGCCACCGTCGCTCCACTTGGACCAATTATCGACGTTCCACGTCTGGGACATAGTGGGACTGTCGTTCAGGGGGGGAGGGCGGATGAGAGGGAAAGGACGGGTATGAGGTACATCGAGAAGGAATACCAACTCGGTCGACTCACAACATGGTGGGGTAGAAGGTGTCCCAGCTCTTCTTGGGCTTCTTATACGATCGGCACGGTTTTTTGTTCGGCTTCTTGTTCGGCTTGTCGTTGGACCTGCGACGCGCCTCGACCTTGTGATCTACTTGCGCTTCTTCTTCTCGTCTCCGCCTCCGCCGGCGTTTCGCGGCTTCGGCTTCTTGTCGCTGTTACCAGTGCGTGGCTTCTAGTTGTTGGTAGCGCGCGGCTTCTTGTCGCTGTTGTTCGCACGCGGCTTTTTCTCGTTGTCGCTTTCTCGCTGCACCTCCACCCCGTCCAGGATCTCCGTCGCGAACGGCTCGGTCGCCCCGTCAACCTCGCCGCCGTCGTCGGCCTCCGCGCCGGGAGGTTGGTCCCACTTGTCTTTGACCCAATTGAGGGTCTCCCCGAAGCGATCAGGCCCCTCGCCTCCGTCCGACCCATCCCCTTCCGAAGACCCATCCGCGTCTGACCGGTCGTCGTCCCTCAGCGCGTCGTCGGGCACGAGTAGGAGCACGAGCGCGAGCGTGAGCACGAGCACGAGAGGCGAGAGGCTAGGCACGAGCGCGAGCTGGCACGAGGGTCGAGGATCAATGGTGGAGAGAGAGGCGAACGAAGGATGAACGACGCCGCACGGTGTTCTGCACCACCGCCCCCGCCGGCCCCCCGTTGTGCCACTACGCCCACTGATAGCGACCGAGCGCCCCCGGACCCTATCGCCGCTTCAGGGCTCAGCTAATATATTGATG
>JALLPA010002444.1:0-10201 GCA_036939895.1 Thalassiosira exigua | reverse complement strand
GGGAAAATTGGGAGCAATATGAAAATGCTGGGCACAATGTGCGAAAGACGGGGAGACACAAGAACGTGTTCCCCAGCGCCTGACGGTTAGGGGCGGTAGAAACTAATTGTAATCCACCTTTGTGTCAAAACAACTGTGATTATAGTTATGTCATGCCGACCCCCACCGAAAAAATAGTCGACAACATGCCCCCCTCGCTGAGCTGCCCCGAGGAAGACGACGATATCACCGTCGTCCGCAGCAACTGCAGCAAGAGCGACAGCGACGACGCGACCGCGTCCACCGCCCCCCTCAGCGATGCCTCATGTCCGAGCGACAGAGGGTGCCCGCCAGTGCCCGACACCCTCCAGTGCAGTGGCCCAGGCAAGGCCCGACGCAAGCATGAGCGCCGCCTGGACCGCCGAGCGGCGCGACGCGCCGAGCTCGCCATGCTCGTGGAGCTCGCCAACCTAGAGCGGCGACCATCCTACTCGCCCACGAAGGCCGAAGCATGGAAGCGAATTGTGGAGCGCGACCGCCTCTACAATTTGAAGCATGGAGAGGCTGCCCTGAATGCGAAATGGGCAGCGCGAGCGGTCGAATATGCGGTCTCGGATTCGGGCGCCACTGCACACTTTGTGTGCGCGGGCGCCCCCGTTGTCAATATCAAGCCAACGAGCCGCCCGCTACGAATCAAGCTCCCTGACGGGCAGATTATCGAATCCACCCACACCTGCAACCTCGACATCCCCTGGCTGCCAGCACCAATGACAGAGGCGCACATCGTGCCTGGATTTCACACATCGCTCATCGCCACGCGAAAATTCTGTGAGGCAGGTTGCAAAGTAATTTTTGACGCCGAGGAATGTCGAATTTACTACAAGGGAAAAATGGTCCTGAGTGGTAAAAGAGACGCGGAAACGCGTTTGTGGGTTCTCCCAATCAATCCAATCGGGTCACTTTCGTGCGAAAATGAACAAGTGGGCGCCCCGTCTCCGCCGAGCTACCTGCCCGGCCTAGACCTCGCCAACCAAGTATCAAGCCACGCACCAACAAGCCTACATTTCTCGGGAAATGTGTACACCATCCCGTTCAAGGAGCAGGCGCTGCGCTACATGCACCAAGCACTGTTTGCGCCGCCCACCGCAACATTGCTCAAGGCTATAGGTAATAACTTCAGAGGGTGAAACCCCTTCCCCTAAGGTTATTATCGACGATCCCCCCCTCCCAAGGGAAAATCCCCAAGATAGGATGACAGAGGGTGGGATCAGGCAAATCACCCAAGATGAGGACATTGACGAAGGATGGACCACAAGCTTCGACAACGACAATTGTTCCGCCCATGCCCAAGCGAATGACGCGAATGACGCGCAAGCAACGAACATTTTTTGCTACGCAGCTCTCGCCGACAAGCAAAATGGCACAGTATACACCGACTGCACGGGACAACTACCAGCGGTATCTACGGACGGAAACCAATATTTCTTTGTCGCCTATGATTATGACAACAACTACGTCTTTGCCCGCCCCATCGCCAACGTCCAAGACGCCACCATCATCGAAGCGTTTCAAACCATCTTTCAGGAATTGAAAGAAAAGGGACACAAGCCCGTCTTCAACGTCACGGACAACCAAGCCACCCGCCCTCTCAAAGCCTTCCTCAAGACCGAAGACTGCCGCTGGCAGTTCGTGGAGCCTCACAACCACCGTGTCAACGCCGCCGAGCGAGCCATCCAGACCTTCAAGAACCACCTCATCCGAGGATTCTGCTGCACCGACACAGCGTGGCCCCTCCAACTATGGGACCAGCTCGCCCCCCAGGCAGAAATCACCCTGAACCTCCTGAGGACCAGCCGCAAGGACCCCACCAAGTCCGCCTACCACTCCCTCCACGGCCACCGCTATGACTGGAACGCGCATCCCCTCGCCCCACCGGGGACGCGCGCGGTGGCCTACATCGATGCGCAGACGCGCGCCTCATGGGCGCCCCGCGGCATCGACAGTTGGTACTGCGGCCCTTCCCTGGACCACTATCGATGCTGCCGATTCTACGTCCCCGAGACACGAAATTATCGCATCTCAGGAACGTTCGACCTTTTCCCCCAGCACTGTCAGCTCCCCCAGCTCTCCCCGCCGCAACACGCCGCTGAGATCCTGAAGGAGTTGAAAACGGCTGCGGGTCAGTTGAACAAGCGAAACAAAAAGAAGATCCTGAAGGCCATGACGGCTGCGCTCGACGACCTCACGGCGCCGCCCCCTGAAGGGCCAGTCGATGACACCAACGCGCGGGAGCCGCCAACAACGCCGCCACCAGTTACGGCCCCCGCCGCCGTCCCCACATCATCCAATCCAACAGCCCCAGCGACAGTGAAGGCCGCGCCGCGCACCCACCAACGGGTCACACGCAACAACACGCCGGGCGACACGGGGACCATCACTCCCAACCTTCCAGAACCACGCCGCTCCCGCCGCCTCAGCCCCGACGCCCCCGCCGCGCCGACGGAACGCGGCCGGGGCATACCCTTCCTGAACGCCCCCCTCATCAGCCAAGAGGCTCTCAACGCCGTCTGCGAAGAGGGCTACTACACGGCGGACATCGACGTCTGGACGCCTTGCTGTTTCCTCTCGTCCACGACAGCGAAGGTGAATGAAAATTATGACATTGACATATCACACTTTTGCGCACCCGTCGTGCACCCGGTTACAAAAGAGACGATCTCTTCGTACCGGAAGCTCATGAGTGACCCCGTGACACGCGAGGTGTGGATGCGCGCGTTCGGCAAGGAATTTGGAAATTTAGCACAGGGCGACGACCTCACAGGCACTGCCGGCACCAACACCGTCTTTGTGCTTGATCACAAGCAAATCAAGAACATCCCCCCCGACAGGGTCGTCACTTATGCGAAGGTGGTCTGTGACTACCGCCCCCAAAAGGACGACCCCAACAGGGTCCGGATCACCCTGGGCGGAAATTTAATCGATTGTGAGGACGAAGTCACCACACGGACAGCCGACCTCACCACGTCCAAGCTACTATGGAATAGCGTGATTAGCACAGAGGGTGCGAAATTTATGGGCATCGATATCAAGAGCTTCTATCTCTGCCACCCGATGGACCGATATGCATTGGAAAATTTTTGCATGTCGAACAAGTATCTCGACCAGAACTAGGCTTCGCAGTATCGAGGCTGGCACAATTCAATGTCGCCCCCAACTCAGCTTCATTCTAAGGCCTGAAGCAAATGGCCAGGTACCTGGTCACCCATCTTCATGCGCTGATCATGTACCCAGCCCAAAACATAAAGCTCTACCAACGTATCCGCTGCAAACCAGAGGCAGGCAAGGTCTTCAAGCAATTGATACCCAACCTGCTTCACCAGTATGTTGACTCTGATCATGCGCAAGACATCAGAAAATCAATCTCGTGCGTACCCACTGCAATATCGGGAGTTTTAGTTGATTGGTACATGAGCAAGCAACCGTGCGTTGCTGTGCACTCAACGGATATTGAGGTACGTGTGTTCTTCACGGCCGCCATGAGGAATTGGTTCATGCGCATGATCGTCAACTTCATGCGTATGCCAATGAAGGGCCCCACAAAAATATTTGAAGACAATCAACCAGCAATTGATATCATGGCAGCTGGTCAAATCACAAGTCGCGTGAAGCACATGGCCGCCCCAGTGTCAATGATACACGATGATATCAAGGCTGGACTTGTGGAACCAGTGACAATTGCAGGTCAAACCAATCCATTTGACATAGGAACCAAGCCACTTGGCGCCCCAACGCTCCACAGGCATGCTAGACAGTGTCGAGATCAGCGTTTCTACCCTCAAGTTGGCTCAGAGCATGGAAAACTGATGGACGTAGTGATGGTGAGCCAACGACTGACAGAACTAGAAGCAGAAGCGGCAGGCGAGGTAGATCTGTCACTGTGGAAAAATGTTGGTGTCGCCTATGATGAAAAGGACTCAGCCCCAACCAACAAGCAACAAGCACGTAAAGCAAGCACCCTAATGCCAACCAGCCCTCCCACTTCAGCTCCATCAGAACTTCAGGACGCAAGTGATCAGCAGGATTAAACTATGGGTATCCAAGCTACGTCCTTACATACCAAGTCCTACTTTCAACTATGAGAAACCTCTTCTCGCAAAACAACTACGATACATGCACTGTGTCACACCTCCAAAAATCAAGTTCTACAAAACCCCTTGTGATGCGTATGCATCCTATATTTCTACCTATCTCTCCCTCTATCTACATTTTCTACCCAAATTTCATCTACAATACTACATTTATATAATTCTTTCTCTTCTTTGGCTACATCAAGATGTACCAAAGAGGAGCGGACGAAGCAGGTAGAACCTGCAGTTTCTAGTTGAAACTTCTAACTAGAGAAGTTTCAAATATCGAAGAGCAATCAGCAACCAGATAAAACTAGTTCATAATTTTCTCAGCAGCAGAGTGCTCTGATGTACTCCTGTCAGTGTGGTTTGCATTTATCACCTCAGAAATTTTATATTGTCGGCGCCGAAATTTATAAGGACGATCCCCAACTTGTTCTAGATCATCATGGCATGAAGTAGCGCTCATTATGTAATGCAATAAGCAAAATCACCAATATTGCCTGTACTTAAGTCGATCGTACCAAGATAGTTCATGCTCATGTTGACCTTGCATCCCAAGATCGTCCCAAATAGGGGTGTCTTGGCCTAGTGACAACAGATGGAGACACTCTTTTTTGGCTCCACATTCAGTTCCCATATGTTTTGTCATTACGCCTTTTTTCTGTGATCTTCTAGTGTCCCCCGTTCGCCGTGTGTGCATCAAAAATAACCGGTCACTGGGGTAGAAGCCGCGACAAGTGTGATGTCATGCGTCATCTTGTTGAAATTAGGTAATCGTTGTACAAACTAACTGACCCCTGCGGGACAGGGAACCTGACATCTGGCACTGGTGGGTTAGTTGTGTGACAGGTTCTTTGTTGGAAGGACAAATCACGTACGAATGGCGAGACGGTTCAAATTACCAGAAGCGCAAAAGCCTGGGCGGTGGCGCAGTGCGCATGCTGGTTCTTCGGAATCAGTATGTTAGCGGTAGCTGTGGCCTAACAGATGAGAGCGGCCGTTGGTAGGAATTAAGTAGCTACGTTTTGCGCGCATTACCTACACATTTCTGCTTAAGGTTTCACGGGAGTTGAGGGGCAAACTAAGCTTCGTGAGAGGTCGTGTAACCAACGTTAATCCTTGGGGGGTAGACCCTCTAGCCAATCATGCCACATGGAAGTGTGACGTGGTTGGCTATACTTTGCAACAACACTTGAAAAAATACACGTGTTCCTGCACGGCACCAAACAAAAAATGGACTACCTCCCTTCCCCGCAAAAGATGGATTTACTCTATATTGTCTTGAGGCTTCACCCCCCTCTGACTATGAGGAGCAAATCCCACAACAAGGTGGAAGATACGCCTGACATCACTGACGAGGACACTAAAATGCTGGAGACATTGCCCAAGCCAGTGCATAGAATTGTGAGGGGTTGTACCCCCATACCGTGTACCCTCAGCGACAGCAAATTGCCACATCAACTCTCCCCGTCTCTATTTTTACCCTCTGTCGACACTTTATGGGACAACAGCGGCACAAATAGAGGCCTACACAGACATACAACAAATATGATGAAAATACATCGAACACACGGACTGGCAACCGCCCCCGGCTCAAACACTTTCTATCACCCTTGTTCGTGCTGATGCTTATTCGGACGATGAATAAGGTTCTTGGTGGTACTTGTTGGAGCATTGTACGTCTCCCAACGTACATCTTGCCGGAGGATGGCGTAATCAAATGGATTTGAGAACCTTTTTTCGAACGATTCTATTCTACACAACCGTTTAAGCTCTGGCCTGTTCTCCTTTTTAGGGGGCAGTGACTACAGCCATGCAATTGATGATTTTTGCGTAGCAATAGGCAATTCATAGATGTACATATGATTTTTATTTTACCCAAGATCGTCCCAAATAGTCAGGGACGATCTTTGAGTCGCCAAAATAGGGCTGATGTTCCCAAGGGCTGATTCTTATGATGAATGTTGGGCTCACAGGACTGGTCCAATCAAGTCCCCCACAAACTGACGATGGGTGATTCTCATGGTCAATTGATACCCAAACTCGTATTTTCTTGCCACTACACTCCTTTGTTAATATTCTTTTGATAAGATTCCCATTCGGTCATGTATTGCTAGAACAAATGGCAAAGCTCTATCCCTAATTTGCGAATACGGATCCTTAATATCCTCTCTCGCAATAAACCCCTATTGCATCGCTCAACACAGTTTTTTTCATGTGAGCTTTGCTCATCGTACGAGAGATCAGTGGTCTCGCTGGGGATCAAGCAGAAACGCAAGAAATAACAAGCTTTCGCCTTCCATATATAAAAGTCAATTACGTCTCGGAAAGGATTCTATCAAGCTGGTCTAGTCCCTGGTCGAGGGCAAGATGTCATGACGCATTTATATACAAACAGTGGTAGGGACGCAAGGTAGAAATCATCACACCAGAGAATGAATTACTTCGATTTCAATCGATGTTTAGTGACGAAAGCATCGATCATTTCCGAGGTCTCATTTTCCCACAACGCCGTGGACAAATGGCCGTCATCGCTCGCAAACGTCTTGTACAGAACGCCTTGGATTAACTTCTCCAACTCACGTATGCTGAACCCATGGGTTTTGGAATCCGCTGCCAAGTCCGATACGCACCTCTCCACGTCAAAGTCAGCATCGAAAGAAGCCTTGGTAGTTGATGGCACACGCATCTTCGACATCAAGCGGTCGGCAAAAGGTCGGAGTTCCTTTCCGTTGGGTTCGAAGTGCCGAGCGAATTGGCTGCGCAACAACATGCGGCGGTGCTCCGCAGAAGGCAACGGCAAGTGAACGATCTCGTCCATCCTATCGAGGACGGCCTCGTCCAATGCACCTGTCCCGGCGTTGACAAAAATGAGCGTACCAACCGTGGACCGAAAAACGACCGACGCCGCGACGACTCACTCGGATTGGACGTTGCCAGGATCAGCATGATGTTCCCGAACGTCCCGGTCATGCTGAGGAGGACGTTCAAGCAGTCGCGAGAGTATCCCTCGCCTTCCGTCTCGCCGCCGGATTCCTTGTCACCGGAAAAGGCGATTTCCCGACTCTTGAGGGCTGACTCCGCCTCGTCGATTATGACGATGCCGCCGCGACGCCGGGTCTTGGCCCACGTGAGGAGCCTTCGCAGCTCCGCGGGTCCCTGAGAGCCTAAGTTCGTATCGCCATTACCTTTTGTGAGCTCGATTGCGATTTGCGATTGCACAAGGTCCGTTGACACCCAAGTGAACAATTCGACTCACCCATGGGAAACACGTCCGCGCCGCTCATGAGCGCGTACGGAAGGTTCGGGATCGACGAAGCGATCTCCCGGGCGACCGAGGTCTTGCCGCAACCGGCGGGACCCGTCAGCAGCACGCTCCGGAGGGGGAAACCCCTCTCCCCGGCCGCCGCGGCGACCTTCGCGATCATGTCAATCCTCTCCTTCGTTTCGGGAGGCAGGATCATACCATCGTCGGCCCGGCGTCTTCCCGCGGAACGCCTTCCCCAGAACCGCGAGTTGCCGTACTCGCGCACGAGCCGGGGGGCCGTGAAGAGCCTCAAAGCGCAGGCGCACCCCAACGTTATCAGCTCCTTCGACGTCGAGCAGGCGAAGACCAAGACGGCCGCGGCGCCGACGTACAAGAAGAACTGCTCCCGTCCCTCCGACGTCGCGAGGTGGCGGAGGCATCCCGCGAGGCGACGGAAGACGTTCTCGATCGCCGCGACGACTTCTTCCATCCGGGCCTTTCCGAGGAGGCGGATGCGCTCGAGGGACGCGGATTCGTCGTCTCGCTCGACCGAGGCTTCCGCGCGGATCTCCTCCCGCGCGACGTGGGATTCGATCGTGGCCTCTTCCTCCATCTCGAGCAGCTCCCTGCAGTAGACGAAAAGAATGAAATATTGGTATGAGTTGGAATGCCCTCGGCAGCACCGGCTGCACGGACGTCGCAATGGACCATCGCGCTCCTCTTTCCACACAAGCTCCATTCCACACCGAGGCCGGAACTCCGCAGCGAATTCACCTTTTCGTCTCGTTCCAAGCCGCCGTCATCGCGTTGATCGCGCCGAGGTAAACCAGCGACCCCTCGAGGCACGCTTCTGCCCGCTCCGCCCTCTCTCGCGCGCTTCGTCCCTTGAGGTGCGCCGTCCGCTCCGCGCACCGATCCCTCGTCGCCTCCGCCTCCGATTGCGACGCGTACTTCTTTGTTGTGTTCCGCCCGAGCTCTGAAGGCGGACAATTTCTCCTCGAGCGACGTCGGCGATCGATCTCCTTTGTCGCGGAGGAAGGAATCCGCGGAGGTCACTTTCGACCGCAATCGATCCAGCGACGTTGCCAGCTTCGCCAACGCCCCGACGTTGTACGAGAAGATCGACGCCGGATCCGTCGCTCCCTCCGCCGCCCTCCTCCCAATCGTTGGGACGACGCCGACGTGACGCCTCGTCCTCCTCGATTCTGAAGCCGAGGCGGCGGCAGCGTGGCCGCTCGGGCCGAGGGAAGCGAGGCGTTTCATCGTCGTGGCTGTCGAGGGTGCGTTCGTGGTGTGGGAGCGGTTTTGTGGAAGGCCTATGTCCGGGCCGCGGCGAGGAGGAGGGGGACTCGAGCGCCGATGTCCGATCGGATTCGATCGTGACCGCGACCGCGACATGCCGTTCTCTCCGTCTAAAACATCATTGTCCTCCTCGTCGTCGTCGCACCGAACTCGCTGGTGCAGACCATCATCCAGCACCGCCTTGCGCTCTCTCAAGCCGTTCACGCCCCCCCTCTCGAACAGGCCCTTCTCACGGCGAGGGCGAGGACGACGCGAGGGCGCAGACGGGAGGCCAGGGCGCGGGATTCGCCCGTTGTCAGGGGCCGGGGGGCCGCGAGGAGGTGGGCATCCGGATCGTCCATGGGGGGGGGGGGGTCCGAGAGGATGAGGCTCCCTAGAGAGAACGTGCGGGCTGAGGGTCGAGAGCAACGGCGCCGTCGGATGTTATGATTGTGCCTTCGGCCCCAAGCCCAACTCTTTGTACGGGTTGTTGGACAGGAGGGAGAGATAGGCCTTCTTCTTCCGCTTCGATTGCTCGTGGCCGACGCGGCGGCGGCGAGGACGTCAACGGGAGGGACCCCGGCCATGGGGACGTCGCCGGGGGGGGCGTCGGCCATGGTGGAGGCGTGGAGAAAGTGGAGGAAGCGACGATGGGGGCGAAGTGACGGATCCAGCGCGGCGGAGCTGCAGGTGACGGCGGGGTGTTCTGATCGAGGGCTTGTAGAGCAGCCCCCCGCCAATCGCCCGCCGCAGTGAGCAGCCCTAGCCCACCCCCGGGTAGTGGGGAGCTTAACTTCTAGCTGGCAGCACCGTTGAGGTTGCCCTCTTGCCGCGGGAGGATGGGGCGCATCCGCCAATTTTTGCTAGGTGGCCACCATGGTAAAATGGGGCTGGGGCCTCTCTGATTGGGTTTTAGATTCGAACATTTTTTCACCTAGCTTTCGCCTAGCTACAAAAAGATTAGACCGTCGCGTTACTGAGGCTCCGCCTCAGGCACCCAGTCCCGAGCTGTGTCGCCTGAGTCGTGAGCCTTAGAGACTGCGAATATTGCGTGCACTTTGTTACTACCTCACGAACTTTTTACACACAGTTGGCACTTGGATAAAAAAAGGTCGAGTTCGACAAAAAAAGTAGGTAAACTATCTATGTACATAAAAATGTACTTACTATGAAGAGATCCGGTGTGTTGCCACAGAGAAGCAGTTTTGGTAGACATTTTTTATGCCTATTTGGCTCCACCCACGTGGGCCCCAAATTGCATAAATGGCAGACTTCAAGGCCGGAACTTTAGAAAAATTTGGGTTTGATCACTTTTGATCTAAAGCAACGGTGAAAGTTGTGGAGTCTGATAAATCTTGTAAGATTTTTCAAAATATGGTAGAACATCCATAAAGATCCTCCACCTGGGGATTTTCGACCCCCTGACCAACAATGTGCTTAAAGTGGGCGAGCCAACACGATCGCTAAAACCGCTTCTCTACACCTGACACCGAGCCGAGCTACAGGGGAGTGCGACAAAGTGTACCCCCCTGGGGGGTACAAGTTCCTAGCTAGGCTGACCCTG
>JALLPA010002443.1:0-17050 GCA_036939895.1 Thalassiosira exigua | reverse complement strand
CTTAGCTATTTCAACTCACGCTTTTAGCTACATACTCTCGATGGGAATATCTAAAATTTTCCTAGCTATTAGAGTGTGGATATTTATTAAAAAGACTTATCGGTAGGATAATGAGGCCCTTATATGTGATGCGCCATAAAATAACATGTCGGTACGTATGTAGGTACCTATGTTGCTCGCATCTACCTACATGAAATACGTACGATACATACAGATGATAGATCAGCCGATACCTCATAGTGTGATCAATGTTTCGCGCACGCATTGACAATAATCGGGAAAATATTGCCCTAAAGAAGGTTTAATGTGACGATACGACAGCTCTCCGGACAGTTTAGAGTTCAATCTGGTTCCACGTCAGTTCATTTCATCTTTGTCCCTCGGTGTGAGACGTACATACGTTGTAGATAAGTACCTCCACCGTCCGTTCATTCTTACGTTCGCCGTTCGCGGTCATAAACGAACCGTTTACGCGCACAAGTTCGTTCGTGCCTCGGCTAGCTCGTTCTGCACATATTATGAACGTATCATTCCGGTGTAGGTATCTGCGCTGAACAGCAACTCTTCGCCTCCGCCGCCGCCCCCCCCCCCCCCCGTTTCGCGGAGAGGCGGTGCGATGATACCATAACCACAACGCCTCTCTATGTAGAGTACTGCTAGTCACAATTACTATTGTTCCAAAGGGTGGCTCGTACGAAACGGGACCAACCACCTCAACGGCTCGTTCCTCCCCTCAAAGAGAGAGGCCAGCTCTTCACGATTGTTCTATCTCTGTCACCATGCATGGACGTTCGATCATCGTTTACCAACGTGTTGGTACAAGAACAGACTGCCGGCAACGACCTACCAATGGACTCGCTCTGGCCGGTTCTTCGGAAGGGTGCGCGTGAACAGGTAATTGACATCCATCCTTGACCTTACCATCGTCGTCACAAAACTTAATGTATGTTCAGTCGAACCCGCCACAATATTGGATTCACCATAACACCGAGCATTTAGTACGTGAACCAAATAGGCACATTGTTGTGACTTTGCTGGTGATTGATGACGAGTGTTGTGTACGTGCAATCCGCTGAAATTACTTGGTTTTATTGGGCTGAATGCAAATGCAAATGTTGTCTTTTGATTCCGATTCGTCGATAGATTCAAACTGTGTCGCTCACATGTCATTCATTCATCCTACTCATCTCTCGTTGATCAGATAGATATCTCTCATCATGATGAACATGCCTTCGAAAGCTTTCCTCGCCGCCCTCTTCTTTGAGAAGGCATCAATGGCACAAAAGTCAGGTCTCAGACGCATCACGGAGTCCGAACCTCTCCTTGTAGATTATGTCTACACCTTTGGAGCGCCATCTACTGCCGATCCCTTGATGTCAAACCCGGGGAATAAGTGCATCCCTGGCATTCGTACCTTCACCGAAGACATTAGTTCGGGCGACAGCAGCTGTGGGTCCTGGTGGTGGTGGTGCAACAGAAACGAACATATTGAAAGCACTGACTTTGCTGCCCAAATCAATAACGACAACTATCCACAACCAAAGATGACCACCCTCATCCTTCGTGTTCGTGACTCAGATGCTTTCGAATACGAATGGAGAGAGTGCAAGGATTCCGATGATGCTAGCCAAGATGCATATCTGTGGTGGCCAACAACTGATCAACCTGCGGGTATGCTTCCTGGGAGCTCTGGTTACATTCACGACATCGAATCCCATTACGAAAGGCGCCTCATGGAAGTACCCCCCTCTATTGGGGGTCCGCTCCTCGCATATTCATCTGTGGCAAAATGCGGGTATGAAACGAGTAGGAGCAAGTTAGAAGATTGCCTCAAGAATTACTCGAGCAGAATGCACAGACTTTCAGGAATTGGACCTCAGTGGCAAGTGGCCGCATTTATGAACCATAAGACATATTCCGGGGATGATGTCACGGATCAAGATGTGGTTTATGTTATCAAGAATGACGAAGATCCGAGCCGGCGCAAGTGCATCATCAATTTCATGGGCTCAAACGGAATTGGCGACGTTTTGCGATTTGTGGGTGTTGAGTCTACGAGTTACTGTGGGAGACATGGTGTTCACACAGGTGTGAGGAACGAGCTGTGGCACATAACTCATGATCCCGACTACCAGGGAGCCATCAAACCAGCATTGGAGACCTGCCATGAGTTGACTTGTGTAGGATGGTCACTGGGCGGATCCTTGTGCAATCTCTTCACGATGTGTGCAAATCAAGGCTTTGATGAGAGAATGATGGTGCAAAATGATTCAGGTAAGATTGACAAAGCGAGAACCAAATTCATTCGTAAGATTCAAGCTCAATAATTGTTGTAACTTCTTATCGACAATTCCCCCTGCAGACATGCTTGATGATTTCAAATCGCTTTCTTGGACCAAACCACGTAGTGAAAATGTATAAGTGTCTCGAAGTATGTGAGCCACAGCATGCAAAACGTGCCGGTATATTTTATTCACAGAGATATAGGACTGCTGAAATACGACATAGCATAATTTTAGCATCCGTCTACAGAAAAATAGCTTACAAGGTGAATTGATTCCGGGACAGTTCAACTATGTAGCAGGAACAAGGTTAAATGAAATCCTTGTTCGAGAGAAATATTTGGGCAAGCAATGACGTGATGGGCTTTGGTGTTGGAAATGAAACCAGTTATCGTCTTTCATGCATTCTATGATCCACTTGCTTGACTGAAAATACGAGGCAGATACATACGATAAGATTTGAGACCCTTGATGCTCTTTTGTGTTCATGTCCATTCCTGGCAGTATTGTAAGCCGTTTATAATTTCTCCTCGTACAAATGAAAGATCAGGTAGTTGTGCTCAATCCATTGCTTTGAAGACAATCAAACTCTTGAAAACCTCATATTAGCTTTAGAATAGGCCATCCTCCCGGAAGCCATCTGGCCTATCGCCACCTATGGCATGAACATATTTGCTGACATGTCTAACATCTCTACCTTCCTTCAAAATCCCATTGCAGCTTCTCCCCAGCTTCCTCTCCAGTCCTGTCTGCGTGTTTCATTCCCTATGAGTCCCAAGCTAAGATATTACTTACTTGCTTACTGAGCTTTTCTCTTATCAAATTTATCGCCATCGGGCATGCTAAGCTGATGTAGGTGATTGACAAACACTTTGCCAATACTTATTAAAAGATGTGATTAGTAAATTACAAAATGTAAACCAGATGATCTGAATGTTGAGTTAAAGTTCTCAAATATTCTATCACCTATATCAACAAAAATCGAAAGGGTTGATGCTACTGAGATAAATTGTTTCACGTCGTGATCCAGTGGTGACGGCATACCCCTCTCACCTCTGTAAAACTGCAATTGGAAGAGATGGGTCAAGTGACCCTGTGCCAACAGTTTGGAGGGTGCTGTCAGTGGCCATCCTACTTGGGAATTCAAATCACTGAAAGCAAGGATGAAAGCCAATGTGGAGTACATTGGGCAGATGGATAATGCAGCTTTGAGTAGGTAGTTGATATGTATGAGTTAGAGGCAAAGAGTGGCAGCAATAACATTAGACAGCACATGTGTACATCTCTAGACGTACAATGTATACATTGAGTACTAAGAGACCATCAATATAGCTCAACGACAAATTTGAAATTTGGCTTTTTTGACAAAGTGAAGCTGATGGAGAACTTGATGATGATGGTGGCCGATTCAATGGGAAGAAGGCTGGCGGAAGCGGAAACCCAAGGTGAAAGTGAATTATCTCACTTGATAAAGATGAGTTGAGTCTTTTGTTTGAACAAAATCGGCACCATTTTGGCAGAGTTGGGGTTCGGGGGCCTTTTTTATTTACACTTCGTGACAATGAAAGCATGACCATATTCAATGCTCTCTACGTGACGAAAGGGGGGACGAGACGCTGACGGAAAACAAACAACATTTCGAAGAACAGCGTCGAAGCTGCAGGGAGCAACTTTCTGTCTTTCGAGGATGGCTCCATAGCCAGAGAGCTGTTTTCAATACCCATGGTGTGACAGGTTCGAAACGACAATGGCAGACGCAAAGACCGGACAAATGAACGAAGGAAGAGGGGGGAACGAAGATGAAGGACCCGCAGAAGGATAACGAACTTGAAAGAACAATGTCAGAAACAAGAACGAACAGGTAATTTGGCATTGAGCCACTGGATGTCGTCTCATTCTCGAACCTACTCCACTCAGACCACCGCTATGTAAATGGCCAATTTTGAGAGCAGACGCATCCCACATAGCAGTACCCACTACTATTTGATGTGTACTAATTTGTGCATTTACAAGACACGATAATACCATTGTATTAATGAGTGATTGTTGGCAAGAATAACAACAGCATAACAGTCAATTCAAAAACTCTCTCTATCAACGCTGGCAGTATGGAGTACCATGGCTCAAATAACCAAGGCTAAGAGGATACTTACTAAGCTACCATTATGGCAACATTTCCTTAACATTCACTCTCCCAATTCTTCCCACTAATTTCCCATACATTAGCTTGGTGTATTTTCTTCCACACAGTACATATTCATCACCCATATCACACATCCTCCTTAGCTCTGAGTGACATTTACTCACCAATGGGATATGGCCATTACTGCAACCATTGCCCCAATTGATGAAACTCAGCCCGTATTGACTATTGGCACTTATGAAAGTGTGCATTAGACCCATTTATGACCCCAATTCAGGGTCAATGAATTCAGATTCTCCCCCAAACAAAGACTTAATTTAAGATATTGCCATCCATTTGTATTTAGCTCGTCAAATCATAGTATTAGATGTGTTTGGTGGTGCTGGGAGTACAAGTACAGATTACAACTAATTCTATTCTCATTTTCATACTCAAAGTAGAACGATGTTTAAAATCTCTCCTCATGCAGCTTTATTCATTGGGAAGTTTGAAACCAGTTGTTGGTGGTCCAGTTGTCAAGCAATAGAAGTTGACAAGCTAATGAGATGTGAGTAAGAACTTCCCAAGTTAGTGCGCGTACACAAAAACTCACTTGACAATAATGGCTAGAAACCACAGCCAATGCCACAACTTTCTGCACCAGCACTGTCAGTATAGAGTACAATAGCTAAAACAACTAAGGCCAAGAGGATAGTTGCTAAGCTACGAGGTGAATTGTGCAAAATCATCATCGGTAATGCATCTGTGCAATTTGGTCGTTGCCCACGAGGTGCCCACATATAGAACTGGTCATGTTAACTATTTGGAGAAAGCAGCACATTACATTCACCATAGAGCTGCTTCGCAGTAGTATGTAGAAGTGGTGCTTGAAATTGATTCTCGACAGGTGTAATTTAGGTGAAATTATGTCAGGAAAATCCCATCATCTTGGATTATCCTGATGTCCCAAATAAGGATTCGAAGTTGCAGTATTTCACGAGAATTTTTACAGTTTGTAGTTGCACATGTTGCCTTACCATATGATTGGATTATATAGTAAGTAGATAAATCTAAAATGATGAGATTTTATTACAACTTTTGATTTCGTTCAATAATTTTCAGGGTAACTTTGGTGACCGGATGGATTCGCGAGGTTTTTGCACCAGGGTGAAATTCAGTGGGCATACCAACACTATTGAATGGAATGATGAAAGGTTGCCTTTAAAAATAAATGTACCAATACAATTGCTAAATCAGACACCCCCGTAATTAAAAAACCTGTAGAATAACATGGTTAGTTTTAGGGTTAGGTATAGACTCGAACAAAATAACAGGGTGCACTATGGTAATGTGTTCTTCTCTGGATGTGGCATCAGACTGTGACGTGTGTGGCCCCCTGGTACTACTTGTACTGACAATAAATATGAGACGAGAGCGTTTGCACAGCATTGTCGCATCGGACAAATGGTGCTTGGTGAGACATGTGGAGCCATGGGAGACGAGAGCATTGACGCCACATTGTCACAGAGTACAGGCGGTGCTTGCGCATCATGGTCGGTTGGTGAGGAAGGGGCGATCCGTACCTAGCTAGCTACCTCTCTCTCTCCGGCCTACCTACCTATCTACGGTTGAAACTCGCGCGGAGCAAAACAAATCCTGAAAAGACGCACGAATCCGTGGAGAGTAAATAATTCTATTAATTCCTACCAATGTAAGTACGTGCGTCTTTCGGGAGTCCGCAATAATTATACGGCAAAAATGTCTACGTAGGAATTCCACGAGCGTGAGGACGTTTGTGTTCGCCCAAAATCAGAACCAGTCAACCTCCACTCGGCCGGCCTGTCGCGCAGTCAAGGGGGGAGAAACACTGGTCGTCAAAGCAATGAAGGCAAGGGAGGGGGAACACAAAAAAAACTCACCATATTCGTCCGTCATTCGCTTCCCTTCCCTGCGTCCCCGGCCGGTGGTGCGACGCTTGCTCGTGTCCTCGTCCCCGGCTGCCGTTCGTCTGAGCTCGCCTGCCTCCTCCTGGCCGATCTGCTTCGCAGTATTAGTAATCGGGGCGGGGGGGGGGGAGGGGGGGGGCAACGGCTTGTAAGGGCAATCGAAGACAGGGGGGGGGGGCACAAAAAACTTACAATACTCGTCCGTCACTCGCTCCCAGCCAAAGGTGCGACGCTCGCTCGTCCCCTACCAAGCCCCTTCTCGCCCGCTCGTTTCGTTCCCCCCGTCCCCATCCCCGCTCTTCCCCTCTCTCCCAATCCTACTGGGCGGTCGCCCGACACGTGCTCTTCAAGTCGGACGAGTGAGGCGAACGGGGACGACGGGCTAAAAATGAGATGTGCAAACGGCCGCGGCCAACGCCGGCCACAGAGGGCCGCACAAGGAGGATATGTGGGAATGAGGCCAACCCGCGCCAAGTTTTATGGGGTAGATCAACAGCTCTTTCAAGTCTATCACCAGAACATTTTATCTACTTCTCAGATAGTACTGATTCACAACTTGAATTTTCCTCTTAAAGAAGACTACAATTTACAAGACTTCATTCCATCAAGTTGATTCAATAAAGTTGTCCCTTGGTAATAATTAGTAACATTCTTCTTATTTGCGATGTAGTTTTCAATATCAAGGGGCTATCACGCAAAAAGATAGAACAAAACCTTCCTCCAACCTCCCACTAAAACCTTCGGGTCAGGGGAAGGAAAAATCAACATAGAAATATATACTTAATTGCACACAGCCAAACCCGCCATTTTGGTTCACCCCTCAATGGTAGGTAGTACATAGGTATCATAGGTAGGATATGCCAGAGGGAGAGGTACAATATCTAGGTAGGTACAGAACTTCCCCCCACCACCACCAACCAACCACGGCGCTTCCGCTTTTCCCATCACTTCGGCGGCCGTTGTGGTGGCAGTAAAGGCGCCATGAAAGCGCCGAGAGGGGAATCACTTCTACGGTAGGTCCGTAATAAGTTCCCCGAAGCAATTTGCGTGGCGTTACGTTCCGCCTGAATCCCCCTAAAGCAAAAGTTAGTATATAAAAATATATTAAATCCGCTGCTAATAAGTATACGTGCAAGTCGCCGACCTTAACGGACGAATCTGCTAAAACTTGGTAGCTCGGCGGCGTCATATGATAACTTTAAATTTTACTTTATCTAACTACTTAAAAAGCGTCGGCCGGATGACGCCGAAACAAGCTGATTTAGTTAGCGGCTTTTTCATTGGCCTGAAAAGCACGGAACGCGAGTCACCGCTGTTGAATTAACAGCCAAGGATGAGGGCTCTCAGGAGAGCCCCTGGTCGATGGCATCCGCTGCCATTTGGCGGCGAAAGATTGAAGCTGCCATCACAGCCGCCGGTGATGTATGTTCTGGCTGTTGTTGTGTGTGGTCTCACGTGTCGCGTCTTGTGCGGCGGGTGGCAGGTGGCGGCGGCGCACACCCGAGGCTGGCTTGAAACCAACCCCCTTTTCACCTATGGTGTATGTAGAGCGAGGCAAATACATAAAGGAACGTAGATTTGTCGTAGTTTTCTGTCTGTAACCACGATCAGCTTATTCTTACATTAGCGCGCGAAGGCAAAAACACTATTTACGATCAGCGTATTCTTACATTAGCGCGCGAAGGCAAAAACACTATTTGCGTATTTCGAACATACGTATAAGGTAGAAAATATATTTCTATTGTATTCAGAATACACCAATTACGTGTTATCTACAATTGGTGTCTACACGGGGGTTTGTGATGATGTAGACGTCATGCTCAGCGCCGTCCGTATTGTTCGAGTGAGGGGGAAAAGCTCCAAAACGGGCCTCTTGATGCTTCAACCCAACGCCATGGCCAGCGGCGGCCGCTTGCCCGCGAGGCCGGAGACGAAGTCAAATGGAAAGTCAGACGAACAGGGGAGCCATTGACGACAACTTCGGGGGCTAGGGATCTCTAGGGATTGGATGGGGGAGCAATAGGGGTGCCGGGAGATACGGAGGGGCGTTTTGGTCATGGTCGTTGTCAGACAATGGCGGCCGTTGATCAATTTCTCCCGTGGAAGACCGCGTTTTTGACGATCGCCCGTCGCGTGGACCTGGCTGGGACCTTAATGAAGGTCCCCGCGTCGAGCTCAATGCGTGGGAATCTGCATTGACGGCGCTATCTTGACTGAGGGGGGGCATGTGGACAGCCTGAAATGGCCAAATTTGTCCATGGAGGGGAGTTGGAGCGTGGATGAGGAAAAATTGCCTGTCCTCCTGTCCGTCAAGATTTTGCGAGACAATCAAAAACAACCGTGATGGGCCGTGACGGTTCCCGCCAAAAATAAATCAGTTTGACTCGACTCAACCTCCTCTAACAAAATAATACTCAATCAACCCGTAAGGATGAGCTGTAGGAGATAACTCACCTCATAATGAAGGGTGAGCAAATGTTTTCTCTCCACCTTTCCAGCCGTGTCTAACTCAACTATTGGTATCTTATAAAGGACCAGAGAAGTTACTTAGTGGAGAGCGTGTGAGGGTGGTGACTCGATCATCAATTGGTTGATGCCTGCGTGCATTCCAAGTGCTTCAGATATTTTTCTGGGCCATGCTAGATGGAGGCACCTGAACAAATGCAGACCTGCAAGGCCTAGCGCAGCGGATGGTATTAGCGCTTTTGTTACTCCAGCGCAATGGATAATTCTTTCTCACTTTACTATGTATTGCCATCCCATGTTGTACACAGGGCAATGCTTCATGAAAAAAAATTTAAGTGGGTAGCTTAGCTGCTGATGGTGGGTCCGTGATGGGCAGCACTTGTTGCGGGTGGCAATCTGTTGCTGAGGGTTGGGCACATGAAGGTACGTATTGTCGGACTGCAAGCATTTTTCAATCAGGTCAAATGATCGCTTTCGCTTTCTCTGCAAAGCAAAAATGGAAGGCTTTGTTTTGATTAACCCTCATCTTGAATTCTTTTTCAAGAACAGCATCGAACTTCATTTGAGGGGAGATAGGGAAGGACAGCGGGGGATGGGATTCAGTAATACTGGGAAAGGGGAAGTGGGCTCAGGAAAGAGGGGGGGGGGTAAACAATCGTTCAAATGCGGCATGTATGGCAAATATGCTCGAAAAGTGGCTTGCTGATGGCCAACTGGAGTTGGGGTTTTGACAGTGGGACATCTATGGCTAGTGGAGAAGGAATGGAATTGTCTGACATCGAACATGTAGGAGAGTCACGGTGAAAATGATGACAATCCGACGACCTGCCCGGCAGGAATCGGACAAGAGGACCATCCAGCCATGATCCAGCTGACCATTGCACTGATGCACACTGCCAGCATGGATGCACATGAATGATTTGAAATATTGACAGTTTGAACTAGCTTTTACAAATTATTTTGAACAATTGAGTCACGTGGAGATTGATTTCCCCCTGACACCTGTCCTCACATGACATCAGCGGGGACTTTATCCCGCGAGGAACAAATCGATAACTTGGTGTGAGTACCTAATACAGGCACAATAAAGAATTAATAGATGGCAGCACACTGCCCGCAGATACTGGCTTCTCTTCTCTTTATTGAGAGAGGGCAAACTGAAATATAGTGCAGAAGGGGGAGGAGAGAAATTATGGTACTTGTAAAGAATTATAGTGGCAATAAGGCTAGTGTATCATATTGTGCATTTAATTAAGATTCTTACTGTATCAGAATAAATCCAGATCGAAGATGAAGAGTCATATCTATCCCGAAGCATCAGTATGCTCCTCCTTGCTGTTGCTGCGTACCGACACAGCTGATAGCTCGCGTGCAACACTAGTCAAGCTTCCCTTGTTCGGCAGACTGTTAATGTTCTCTCCTGACTCGCCGCTATACCCACTGCGGAGCCTGCCATCAGGTGATCTTGCCAGGTCCATTGTCCCCAAAGAAGATGATCCTGTCCCAGCTCCATCCTCATCGTCCACCTCTTGGACATGATCAAGCTCTTCTGTGAAAGTACCATGTCGGATTAGCATAGACTCGTCGACGCTAGGCATGCTGCTTAGTGTGCTCTTAGATTCAAGAAGGGCGCGGAGCTCGTCAGAATCATGGCTTTTCCCCAGGTCAAGGTCATTGAGGGGACCGTCATCGCTGTTTGTATGCCCATGCCCCATTCTCCCCTTCTCTTTGGGCGGGGAACTTCCAATGGCAGAATGCCTGATTACTTCGAGCTGCGCTGAAGATTTGCCCCCCTTGGTGCCATTTGACGCCATAGACCCTACCTGCATATGTGGAATAGGGTCCCCATGCAGGCGCGCCCACACCCTTGTGAAAAAGGCTTTTTGAGATCCTGTCTTGAGCTTGGACGTTTGCTCCCTCCGAAGAGCCTTCAGCCTTGCTAACTCGTCCTTCATGCTCTGAGGCAGGTACTTGCACGCCATCATGTGGGAGTGGACACTTACAAAGTTGGACTCCGCTGCAGACACAGAGCTCCAGAAGAACTTGCGCCCGTCGATTGTGCCCGCGCAATGGCGGCACTCCACACCGATGCTTCCCACATCCTTCGACCGACGCTTGTTCTTGTCCGCAGCTGTGAATCGGCACGGCCGCAGCTGCTCCATGACCAAATAAAGGAAATCCGCGACTAGTCAAAGAACAATATGTTGAGTGTACAGTTCAATCTCAACCAATTCAAACAAATGATGATACAACTCACTCGTGGGGCGATCCTCGGGAGTAACGAGGGGGATATTCCCCACCGGGCTCCGGTCCATGCCGCATGCACCCGACAGGGCGTCCGACGTCCCCCCCTCCCCGTCGCGATCTCCGGGCGGCGCCGCAGGGAGCCCAGGATCTCGGCAGAAGTAGATCCCCTGGGGACCGTCTGCCAGGCCGAGTCTCCTCCCCGCGTCGATCCAGTACTGTCGGGTCGCTAGGCCCCGGGACCCCTTGGCGCTCTCGGCCTGCAGGCGCACGAACTGGGCCCGCACCTCCGGCGGCATCATGCGACATTCGCCCAGGTGGAACCGCTGGATGTCCGCCACGCTCTGGTAGATCCTGGCGACGGTGAACGGGAAGCAGACGGCGCGGTTCGAGCGCTGCTTGGGCGGGACCGCGAGGCAGTAGATGCACCCCACCCCCACCTGGCCCACGCTCACGGAGACCGTGGTGGGCGTGCGCACGGCGATGTCGCGCGCCGTGGCCGTGAAGGCGCAGACGGTCCGACGGAGGAAGCAGCGGAGGGGGCTGAGGAAGTTCTTGTCGTCAGGGAGGGAGAGGAGAGACCTGCCGAAGTACTGCTTGGGGGCCAGGCCCGGGGGGGGCCTGGGACCGTCGTTGTCGTCGCGGTCCACGTCGGCCGAAGCCGCCGGCGGAGCGTCTTGCACCCGCGGCGCCGTTTGCCTGCCCTCGCCCTTCTGCGACCTGGACGTTTCCTTTCGGGGGGGCGTGTGCACGGGACCAGAACCGGCCTCGCCGTCGCGAGCGTACGTCCCGGCTCTCTTCCTGGCGGGAACGACGGCAGGCTTCTCCGCCGCCGCCTCGTCCCCTCCCGCGCCCACCCTCCGCAGGTCGATGCAGACGCCCTCCTCCATGTCGACGAGCCCCATCTCCTTGGCGCTCTTGACGAAGTACTGCACCGTCATCCCCGTGGACCGCGTGCTCCCCGCCTGGAGGTGGTCCAGCCGGGCCTTCAACCCCGGCGGGACGTGGGGACAGGCCTTGAAGTGGTCGAGCTTCATGTCGATGGCCGCCCGGTAGATGCGCTTCACGGACGAGGGGAAGCACGTCGCGCGCTTGATCCGATCCTTGGGACGGATCATGCGGCAGTAGACGCACCGCAGCCCCACCTGGCCGACCCGCACGGGGCGCTTCCGCCCCGGCGCCGGAGCGTGCACGTCCTCGTCGTCGGCCGTGAAGACCTCGACGTTGTTCCGTATGATGCAGAGCGTCTCGCTGAGGCAGTGGCGGTCCTGAGGCATGGCGAGGAGGAGGATGAGGCTGGGTCCGCCCCGGGAAGACGAGGAGGGGTCGCCGATGGTGCGGAGCTCGCCGCGCATGGTGAGGGCCTTCAGGGCCTTCTGCTGCTGGTGCAGCTCGACGAGGCGTCCGTCGTCGGCGTCAGGCGGGGGGGGGATGGCGCTCCCCGCGCTCCCCGGCCAGCCGTGGCCGTGAGAGGGCGGGCCGATGGGAATCGGACGAGGGTGGTGGAGCGGGATGGGCGGCGGCGGGGGCGGACCTTGATGGTAATGATGGTGGTGGTGGGGAGGAGGTCCGTAGCCGGGGTGGTGATGGTACCCCCCGTGCTCGCCGGGATAATGGCCGCCATGGCCATGGCCGTGTCCGTGGCCGCCGCCTTGCCCGCCGTGGTGGTCGACGGCGTGCGGCTGCCCCCCCGCGCCCACGCCGCCCGAGGACGACTGCGGGGCCTGGACCTCCGCCAGCCCCCTCTCCCACGAGAAGCTGGGACGGTACAGGAGGGACATCTGGTCGGGATCGTCCAGGTCCTCGAGGCTTCGGAACGATCGGCGCGAGCACAGACTCGAGTCGGAGTGGGAGGATCCGGCGGCGGCGCCGGTCCCTCCCTCCTCCTCGGGGACGTCGCCGGGATGGCGGTGCCGACGCGGGGCGAGGGAGCGGTGGCGGTCGGGGAGGTCCCCCCGGTCCCGACGGTCCCACGACGCGGCCCGGCGGAGGCGCTCGAACCGCTCCTCCTCGCCGCGTCGCTCCCGGAGGCGGTGGTCGCGGCCGTACGGTCCCGCGCTCTGGCCGCGGTCGTCGGCTCGGTCGTAGGACCCGTACGAGCGGAGGTGATGGTGGCGGTGGTGGCGGTGGTGGTTGTCGTGCCGATCGTACGAGTGCGACGACCAGACGGACGGGGGGGCGGGATGGTGGCGGTTGTGGTGGTGCGTCGCCGCCGGGTCCCGCAGCGATCTACGCCCCTCCCGCGGGTCGTGGACGGTGTGGGGCTCGTACCGCCCCCGATGATCCCCCCCTCCTCCTCCGTCCCGCGCATCCCGGATCCCGCGCCCGCCCCCGCGCCGTCCCTCCCCGCGGGGCTCCCGCGCCTCCTCCTCCCGTCCGTCGGGAGGACGGCGCCAGCGATCAGGGGAGTCCGGGGCGAGGACGACCGTCCGCTTCCGGGGCGGGAGGCTCCCAGTGTGGGGCAGGTCGGGGATCTCGTCGTCGTACTCGTCGCGGGAGGCGCCGCGGCCGCCGCGGCGGCGGTCCCGGTCCTCCGCGTCCGTCGCCGCCATCGTCCGGTGGGGAGGCAGCGGACTCGCCTCGCGCGGCGGCGGCGCGTCGCGGCTCGGGGCGGTCCCCAGCCCGAAGCTCAGCGTGCTCCCGATCGCGCTGAGGGTGCCCGCGGGCATGTCCCAGCTGAGCGACCGGGACGGGGCGAGGTAGTCGGACGGCTCGAGGGGGCCGAGCCCTCCTCCTCCTCCTCCTCCTCCTCCCCCGCGGCCGGGGGAGGTCCACCCGTCGCGGACGCCGTCGCGACTTCCCCCGCGCGAGCGCGACGGACCGAAGAGGAGGGCGTCGTCTCGGCGATCGTCGTCGTCGTACTTGATCGGGGAGGTCTCGACGCGGGCTGCGTCGTCGCGGCGTCGGGGCCGCTTTCCCTCCGGACCGCCTTCCTCCTCGTCGTCGCGGAAGGAGCCGCCGAGCGACGCCGCGCGTCCGAGGGTCGCGCCGCCTCCGACGCGTCCTCCGCCGCGCCGATCGCCGAAGCCGCCGCCTCGCTCGAAGCTCCTCCCTCCTCCCATGCCGCCGCCGCCGCCGAGGTTGACGTGCTTGGGCGTGTCGTCCTCCGCGTCGACCATCGCGGCGTCGTCGACGGACGCGGAGGAGCGGGGGCGCTTGGCGTCGCGCCGCCGGGACGACGGCGCGGCGGAGGCGGCGACGACGAGAGAGGGAGGTCGTCGCACGCGCTTCTTCGTCGTCGCCGCGTCGCCGGGGGACGGACGGTCCGAGGCGAGGTCGGGGTCGGCGCCTCCTCCGTCCTCTTCCTCGCCGCGCCCTCCGTCCGCGGAGTCCTTGTCAGTTCCTCCCGGGAGGGCGGCCGCCTCGGCTCCGTCGCGCTCCTCGTCGCCGTCGTCGTCCTCTCGCTCGCCGCTTCCTTCGGATTCGCCTCGGCCTCGGCCGTCGGCCTTGTCGCCGTCGTCCTTCGCGTTGGACCGCTCGCCCTCCTCCTGCTCCTCCTCCTCCTCGCGGCCCTCGGCTTCGTCGTCACGCCGATCCCTCGACCCCTCCCCGCCCAAGGCCTCGGGATCGCGCCTCGAGTCGACGTCCGTCCTCGCCTCCTTCGCGCCGTCCTCGCCCTCGGAGCCCGCCGTCCCCGTCGTTTCCTCCGGGGGGACGGGAGGAGCGGGCGCGCGGCCGTCCCTCGCGCTCCGCCGCGCCGTCGCCTTCGGGGACGACGCGCCCCCCGCGGCGCGACGACGGGGCGAGGGGCGGCTGTACGGGTGGAACGCCCCCCCCCGCGAGGGGGAGAAGCGGACCGGGCGCGTCGCCGCCGCCCCCCCCGCCGCCGCCGCCGTCGTCGTCGGGGAGGGGGCAGCGCGGCCTCCTCCTTCCCCCCCGGGGTCGTCGCCGCCGCGGCGGGGGGGGAGGAGGGCGCCGCGACGCCGCGCCGCCGAGCGGGGCGTGTGCACCGTCGCCGGGGACGGGCGGCGGCGGGAGGGGGAGGGTCGGACGGAGGAGGAGGGGGGGACGCACGCGGGAGGGTGGCGTCCTCCTCCTCCCCCCCATTCGCCGAAGCTCGAGATCGGAGGGGCGGAGTCGGTCGCCGGAGGAGGCGCCGACGGAGGCGACGGAGGGCCGCCGCGGGGCGGGCGACGTCGCTCGCCCTCGTCCTCGCCTTCGGCCTCGGGAGGAGGGGGGGGAGGCGCGGGAGCGGGAGCGGGAGCGGGAGGGCCCCACGACAGCGGATCGTCGATCGTCGCCCGATCGCTCACGACGATGGTCTTCCCGAACTTGTCCGCCGGATGGGGGGGCGCCGCACGCGACGACGAGGAGGAGGAGGGGGGCGCGGCGAAGAAGGCGGGGGGAGGAAGGGCGGATCCCGGCGTCGTCGGCGGGGGAGGGCCCGCGCCGCCGCCGCCGCCGTTGCCGCCGCCTCGGCGCCGCCGGGGCTCCGGAAGATGGCGCGGGGGGGAGGGATACCCCCCCCCACCCCACGCGTCGTGGTGGCGCGGGGGAGGAGGGTGCCGGCCTTGGTCGCGGGACGCGTCGCGCGCGTCGCCGACCCGCCCCCGAAGGGAGTCGACGGGAGGATATCGCGACTCCGGGGGAGAGGACGGAGGGGGGGGCGGGGCGGAGGGCCACGCGCCGCCCGATCCCGGACCGCCTCCGCCGTAGGGAGGGTACTTGAACTTGCCTGGGGGAGCGCTCGGGACGTACGCCGTGTGGGGGCCCGGGTGGCGATGCGGGTGGTGGGGGGGAGGGAGGTGCGAGGGGCGGCTGAGGTGTTGGAGGTGCGGAGGAGGAGGAGCTTGGCGCGGATCGACGACGCCGACGACGTCGATCCCCCTCGAGGAGGGGCAGGCGGGACCGCCGTCGCGAAGGCGACGGTCGTCCATGGGCTCTCGGGCGGGATCCATCTTCTCCTTCTCTTGCTCCCACACCGGCGCCCCGTATCCTCCCAGCGAGGCGACTTCGACTCCTTTCGCCCGCTTCCCGGGGGACGAACCCTCGCTCCGATTTTATTGTCAGTATTTTGTCGGAGACGCGTGATCGTTCGGAATGGGTTCGAATGGAATGAATGCGATGGATAGATGCGAAGGAAGACGAAAGAGCTCAAAGCGGGCGGTCCCATCGATGTGATCATCGGCGCGCTGTTTGGCGCTCCCCTTTTGTTTTGGTGCATCCGTCCACATCCACCGCGCGGCGATCGCGAGCGACCGCGACATCGTGTGACTTCTACCGGCCGCACACGGCGGCGCGGGGAGAGGAGTGCTCCGGCTTGAGAAGATCCAACGCATCCCGTCCGTTTTGTCGGGATCGAACGGTCGGAGGGTGGGGGGAAGGGAACCGCGCGCGCGCCGGAAAAGCCAGCGTGTCCTGTCCGGTTTCTTCTCCCCGAGGCGCGCCCGCACATATGTAGGTACGATGCGCGGGGTGGCGGGGAAGCGGAAAGCGGAAAGGAGGAGGAGCGCTCAACCAAGAACCGGAGATAGAAGATGGGGGGGAGAGTTCAACGCGCGTTTCGATGCTGCGTCGGGTTCCAACCTGTAGGTATGTTCCAACGCAGTCCAAAGTCCAACGCCTTCCAAGCTAGCAACGCACCTCAACGCACCCTCCATCCACCGCTAGAGCTGAATCGGCGAGGCCGAGGGGTGAAATTGTGGCACGTTTGTCGGATGCAATTTTTCATATGCGTCATTCTCTTAGGATTCAGTATGGTAACGAGGCATGTAGTATCTACCATACCATGTCGTGCGGGAAAAAGTACATTTGCAGAACAATGAAAATGAGAAGCGAGAAAATAAAGTAAGACGGATCAGTTGCAATGAATCGGTATATTTTCTGACCGTTAGAAATGAGTTCGAGAAGAACATCCCGCAGAGTCCATGCCATTCCGCTACGTAGCCCACGTCTCACACAAAACAGAGGGCCCTGATATCCACCTCTTTTCCGAGTATCTGAAACGGGCTCTCCGCCCACCAACCTTGATGATGATGGAGCCTCGTTGA
>JALLPA010002437.1:0-12014 GCA_036939895.1 Thalassiosira exigua | reverse complement strand
TCTAACCCTCGATTGGGTTTGCCGGTAGCCACCAGTACATAGTATGAATAAACAAGAAATAAAGAAGAAGAAGAAGAAGAAGATAGATAGATAATTTTTATATATTTTTAGGACCTACGCAGATTTTTTGCGAAGCTGGCAACAAAAACGGAAGGCGGGTTTTGTTGGAGGCGGACGAGCAAGTTTTCAATAGCATCGCCCTGATGGCCGCGAGGACGTATGCATTTCCCACGGGCTGATGGCCGCGAGGATGCTGGCAACGACCCTCAAACTTTTCAAAGGTACGTAAGTACATAATTAAAACGACGGCAGCCGCCTTTCATTGATTGTGGCAATGGAGTGGAGTGGCAAGTGACAACAGTGCCACATCACGCGGGATCACAGGCGCAGCAGCACTGCCGTTCCGTTTTCGGGCCTCTGACCATGGCAAGGCTGGACAGAGCAGGTTCGGACTAGACGTAGCTTAAGATTAAGATCAATAATCTACACATAGGTACGATACGTACCTCTAAGAACGCATTCGAAATTATTTCATCGTCAAGCCACGTCTGCCGCTACAAGCTTC
The DNA here is from genome assembly GCA_036939895.1 of Thalassiosira exigua. Classification (NCBI taxonomy): domain Eukaryota; phylum Bacillariophyta; class Thalassiosirophyceae; order Thalassiosirales; family Thalassiosiraceae; genus Thalassiosira; species Thalassiosira exigua. The sequence goes on along the minus strand of JALLPA010002437.1, from coordinate 11,449 downwards.
ATCATAGAAAGATTCTTTTCTCTACTATTAGGGAGGGGAGGGGAGGGGAGGGGCGGAGCCCCCCCTTCCCCCCCAAGGACAAAGCATGACCACCATGATTGTTATGATACTCCTTGGTACAATACTCCATCCTTTTGAGTTTGTACCTTCTTCATAGAAGGAATTGACAGGATGCAAAAGGACCCTTCATCTGCTGGACAACGGCGCGTGCCATCTAGTAATTTCTGTTGTAGAGAGTGAAAATGAAGCCATTGTTGGCGCAAGTTAGTGAGAAAGGAGGGGTGGAATTTGCTAGAAAATTTGTACTGCTAGAGAGATTTAGGAAATACCCGGGTCAGTAAAAAATCCGCAACTAGAGCTAGTTAGAGGGCCTTTTTCTGGTAGAAACTTTCTCTGGTGACCCATGGGTCAGTTTTTCTAGTCCTCTGATGTCTACATAGGTAGGGGTCTGCCATCACCATCACCATCACAGACCATCACCATCACCATCGCTCAGCTCAGTTTCCGTCGCCGTCACCGTCGTGGCCCTCGTCCTTGTTCTCCATTTCCATTGCACTGATGTCAATGGTGCCAATGGTGGCCAGATTTTCTGGGGCTGTTTACGTCGCGTTGCTGGCCGCTTTGACCATTCACGTCGTCGGTGCCTTTTCTGCCCAGCCCACGCCCTTCCCGAAACCTCCTCCCCTGCCCGCCACCGACGATCCGCACACCCTGCTGGGATTCGACCCCCTCTCGCCGCCCCAGGACCTGAGGCTAGTCCAGCGCGCCTATCGCGACCTTGCGCGGAGGTACCACCCCGACGCGGCGGTCGGTCCCGACGCCACGGCCGAGGAACGTCACCGGGCGAACTCGGACTTCGCCCGCATCAACTGAGCGTTCGATGACTTGAAGGCGCGGCGAGACGAGGAGGAAAAAAATTGAAGTGGTCATCATGGGCGGAAACTTCGCCGCGGGGAAGAGGGATCGAAGGGGGAAGTACAAGACTTTGGAGAAAATACCGCAGAGCAACCCAAACCGGGTCAATTATGATAGGATCCTCGAATTACGAGACCGGAGGAATCTGAAGGCAAGGAGCTGGAGGGATCCTGATGAATTCGACTATGAGCAAGGGGGGCGTCACAATGGTGACTTCGGTCCAGTTCGGCGGTGGTAACCCGCGGGGAGCATTACTAACGTCAGAGACAGCGGAGTAATGCATATGCACAAGTGCAGAGTGACAAAGCTCAGGATTGCGTGGGAATGTCCATGTATGCCTCTGGGCCACGGGGGTTTCACTGAATCTTGTGTTGATCAGCGTGGTCCGGCGGGGTGGCCTCATGTGCACGAAGATAGGACACCAACATAAGGTGTCCCCTAACAGATAGGAGTTGTACACACACATTTTGACGCGTGTAGGACTTCACGGATTTCTGTAAGCACCAACTTTTGATGGCTCAAAAAAGACTCGCCCAACAACGCTTTCCTATGCATTCAAGCGCCTGGAGAAAAGCTAGCGTCAACCCACATAGAAATCCAGCGCTCTGGCTTGCCACCTTGGCCGGCTGAATACAATTTGTCAAGCCGTAGTACTTACATAAAAAACTTCGATGGCCAGTCTCTTTTTCGCTCCGGACACTTTTCAGCTCACCACTGCGTACAGCCACCCCTAATCTACACCTTAAGAACTTCTCGGTATTTCAACCATTGGTCTATATGTCAAGCATTCTATTGAGACCGTACATGACATCCGACGAACGGCCCTTCTTGCTCTGTATTCGTTTCAGCTCTTGACCTCGACGGCACCACTCGTTCGGGTCCTTGTCCACGATCCCCTCCAGCCCTACACGATCCGTCAATCCCCGCTTCCTGCAAAAGAGGCATATCCTTCAGGCTCTTCTCTCCAGGGGGCGTGCCGTGCACATCGATGCACTCCTCGATGAGAAGGAGCGCCGAGCCCAGCTGCCCGTGTTTCCCAAAGTGCTCGACGAGCGTCTGGTACGAGATGAGATCGAGGTTTCTTCCTGTGGCCTCGACGTCCTGTTTGAGCTTGAACGCCCTTGCCATCCGCTTCTTTTTTACTAGCATCTCGAGCATGAGTCTATCGCTGTGCATGGTGGGAGTCTGCGGGAACAAAACGAATCAAAGGCGTGTGTCAAATGGGTCCAGAAAAGAAGGATTTGTAAACGACATGGGTCTGCTCACCATGCCGTGTTTCTTGTACTCAGTATTATAGAAGCGCAGCGCCGGCTCGATGCGGCCCGAGTTGGAGTAGACCCAGAGCATCCCATTCAGAAGATGGGCGTCGACAAGTCCGTCCTTTTCGGCTTCAGCCTAGACCACGAGAAATTAATCAAAGGGAGATTAGGGTATAAGTTCCAATGGTCGCGAGTAAACAACATTCTGAACACTTCTTAGTAGAGGCTCACCATCAAGTGACGAGCGTTGGCCAGGTTCTTCCACACCAGGCACTGCGGTTCGAAGCCCTCGTGCATGTCTTCCCGCACAGCTATTGCAAGATTGAGGATAGAAGGATACCCCAGGGATGCCTCGAACTCGTCAGATACCTTTCGGATGCGGCTATCGGGGAGGCCAGGGAGATTTCGCTTTAATTCTGCGATGTGCGGCTCCTCCTTATCACGATCAAGAGGTGACATGCAGTATGGTCTTGGCAGGGAGGGGGCCTTGCCCAATCTCTCTTCGAGGATGTCGACATCACCTCTCGGCGCTGAGGCCTGAGAGGGCGCCGACAAGGCGACCTCACCACCAGTTTGTTGCGACTAGGCCCACTCAAGATAGTCATCAGCGAAGATGGTCTTTCTCGACATGTCCACATCTGTGGGGCTGGGTTGTCTTTGTGGTTGTCCTTTCGAGGCAGGCCGTTCCATTTCGTTTCCAGGCAAGGACGCAAACATGTTATCATTTGATTCGAGGCTTGAACCCACCGGGAAACTCCCTGAATCCGAAACTGCATAGGTTCGTTGCGTGCCTGCCGCAGGTTTTGCCCCTGCGTTCGTCGACATTACGTCACCATTTACACCCTTGATGTCTCCCGCATTGGCTTCTACCGACTCTCCCTTGCCTTCGTCTTCGGCGAACCACCCAGGCCCTTCTTCGAACGCGGTCCGCATCATGTCGAACAATTGCCTCGTCTCCTCCTCGTTCACGCTGCGGTCCGATCCCTCCTCCTTCAGCCCTTGCGCTACGTGGGCCCGGAATGCATCGTAATCCCCCGCAACCACCCCGGGTATCTGCGAAAGATCGTCGGTGTCGTCGTTGTCCCGGGAATCATCCATACCTTTGCGCGTGTCGACCATGAGACGCTCCCACTCCTCCTCGTTGAAGAACTCGTCAGAAGGGTCGAAGTCTTCATCATCATCTTCGTTTCCGGACAGGTTCACTTTCTCTGGGATGATTTCCTCCGCAAGCTTCTGATCGCCTGTGACCTCGGCCATGGCCTGGACCAAAGCATCGCGGTCATTGCGCGGAGGAACAGCGAAATCGGTATCGTCATATTTCTCATCGTCACCATCGCCCACGGAGTCATCATCAGAGTCTGAGTCGCTATCGAAGTCGTTACCATAGAGGGCCTCTTCGTCCTTTCCGCCTACACCCGCCACATCATCTGTAAAAGAGGCTGAGGACCCACCAGCGGGGATAAATGTTGTGGTAATCCCTTTGTCAGCGTCCTCATCCAATGGAGAAGGCCCCAACATCCTTCTTTGATGATCATCGAGTAGCTTGTTGTTGAGCCAGTCTCGTTCGACTTCCTCCTCCTCCTCTTCTACTTCCTTCTCGTCCTCCCCATTGAGCCGCCGCAACTCCCTCCTCCGGGCCTCCTCGAAATCCTCATCGAACCCATCGAAGAAGGAGTCCATGTCATCCCTTCTATTGCCTTCCCCGTCGCCCATGATCTGCTTGATGTTGAACTTGTGCTGCTTACGTAATCTCTTGTTGTTCTTTTCGTCGCTAAAGTCCTCTGGCTCATCGCCCTCGGGGCTCAACCCCGCCTTTACCGGATCCAACCCCGGTATCGCTACGTTCTCCATTTGGGGTATATTGTACGCCTCGATGTAACGCAACGAGTTATGGCAGAGGTATCCACGGTTGATCTTTCCGGCCCACATGTTCCCGATGCCTTTGGGTTCCATGGCACGAGAGTGAGCGAGTAGCAACGCCGACATAATGCGGGTGTCGGTCCCATACTCCCTATCCTCGTAAGCAGCGTGAGCGAGGGCAAATTCCTCCTCTGGGGATCGAACAGCAGGAGCATTTGTATTTGATGATAACGACGGAGGAGAGGATGTCGAAGGTCCGACGGAGCCCTCTGAAAAAGAGGGGACAAGCACTTCGTCTCCCCCTGTGCCCGCCGGCAGCTGAATTCGATCCTCCTCCGGGATCAGACCCTGCAACCGATTGAGGTGATCCCGTCCCCCGCACGTGCGCAAGTGATCCAGCCTCCGCACCCGGCTTCCCAAGTAGATCGCCCTGGCCGTGCTCGAATCCCCCGCGGCCGCGGCGCACATCATCAATGCGGCGACGAAGCCGTCGTCCTGCTCCACCTCGGCCTGCTCGGCCAAGATGACGATCTTGCGGGCCATCCGCCCATGGTGGGCTGCCGCAGACTCACGTTGGCGATTCTTGCGGGAACGGGCCCCGCCGAACCGCAGCGCGATCTCGTGGGATTTAGTAACAGCCCGCAGCGCGGACGAGAAGAGGAGGGTGGTGGGCTTGGCGCGGACTAGGGTCCCGTCGCGATTGTGTTGCCACCCATTCGTATCCACGTCCACGCCGCCCAGGCTTTGGATCATTCCGTTTAGCCCCCCCTCGACGCCCTTCCCGTCCTTCCCGGGACGGATCATCATGTCGCCGTCCGCCGGGAGCGCCACGAGATCCATCACCTCCTCCAACAAATCCACCGCCCGTTCGGCCCGTCCCTGGGCCGCGAACGTGCGCATCAGGGCCGTGAAGGCCATTATGTCGGGCGCCACCGAGTGGATGCGCATCTCCTTCCACCGCGCCCAGGCGCGGTCGGCGGCTTCGTTCTTGATGGACGAATGGGCATCTGGGCGGGAAACGAGCTTGTAGCACGCAGCGAAGAAGGAGGTGTACGCCGCGAGGGGCGGGATGGGGATGGGACCAAAGCCCTCATCCCCGCCTGCATCGCCGTTGATCTCGCCGACGCGATTACCGCCAAACAACTCATGCTCCTTCTGGGTGACCTCGAGCATCTCATCCAACACCTCCTCGGCACCTCTAAAGTCTCCCGCTCGTGCGTACACGTCCACCATTGCGCTCCAATAGTGAGCGTTCGACCTGACGCCGCGCAACAAAAGAGGTCAGAGTCCATGTAGCGGAAGAAGCGTAAAGTACACTAAGCCAAGAAATCCCACATAGTTGTCATACATAGGCGGGAATGTCGACCGCATCGCTCACTGAACTGACAAGATCGCAAGCGCTCAAAGGATGCCCATTGATGTCCAAAGTGGCTGGTCAGAATGCCACTTCTCCACTGAAATTGACGCACCGAATACAACAACTTTCACTTTCCTAGTCACAAGAGAAGCCGCAGAAGACGTTCCATCTTGGTTTCATGGCGACTGCCATGCGATGCATGTGCATTGGACAGAACTAAATGTGGACCAACAAGGGAAACCCCAAGGATCTCCACTGATACCCGACCAAAAGTAACAAGCATGTGCATCCAAGTACGACAGGACCACCTGCGCGCGAACCGCACACATCTCAAAGAATGAGATCAAGCCTCCCTCACAGAGGCTCCCAGTGCGAGGGATGCTTTCCGAAACTAAGGGCAACACGCACCTGACGCCGCGTTCCCTCCGCACTTCGTCCATCCTCCTCCCCTCCCCCGGATTGCGACAACACGTCAACAGCGACGTGTACGACCACGAATCCAACTCCGAGAGGGAGATCCCCAGCTCGTCCAGGTGCTCGAGCGAGGCCGCGAGTCCGACGGGCACGGTCCGCTTCCCGTGCGCGTCGCGGTGGGAACGGATCAGGTCCGAGAGGAGCTTGTCCGATATCGTCCCGTCGTTGCTCCCGTCGTCCGCCGCGACGTCCCCGCCGCCGCCGCCGTCCCCCAGCGCCCGCTGTCGCTCTCGTCCGCGCACCATCCGCTCCACCTTCCTCCTCAACCGTCCGTACTCTCCTCCCATGTGCGCGGGGAACGGACTCGGGCTGCTCGTCAAGTCGGCCGAGTTGCCCATGAGGTCGTCGACCAGCGCGTCGCCCCAATCGTACGTCATCCGATCCTTCCACCAGCTCGGGAGGGGCGGCTTCGCCGCGTCGGGCGAGGCTTCCGCGGCGCGGACGGCCGCGTCCCGCGCCGCGGCGCGCACCTCCTCGGGGGAGGTCTTTCCGCCTTCCAACATCGCTCGGAACTTGGGCGAGGCTTCGATCTTCTTCTGAAGCTCGTTCACCTTGTCGAAGTGCCGTCCGAGCTGGAGCTTCAGCGCCTCCTCCTCCTTCGCGATCTCGATCAGCTGCTCGGTCCGCTCCTTCTCCTCCAATCGACGCAGGCGGGCCTTGGAGTTGGGCTTGGAATGCTTCGTCTTCTCGTACTCGACCTCCTTCATGCGGCGGTTGTAGCGCTTGCGCTGCTTCGGCGTGGGAGGGCGGGATTCGAAGGAGGTGGAGGCGCGGTCCTTGCGCCCCGCGAGGGAGCGGGTTTGGACGCGCTGGTGCGGCCGACGGGGCGGGGCAGCCGGGGCGTCGACGCGGGCGCCCGCGAAGGCCGGGACGTGGCACGGCGCCGGAATTCCGAGGGCCGGACCGGACGCCCCGGCCGCCGCCGCGGACGACGACGAGCGTCGGCGGCCTCCCCCGACTGATCCCCGGGGCCGCGCTCCGTCGTCGCCGTCGTCGTCGTCGCCTCGGAGCGCAGCCGCGGCGCCGCGGCGGGCCGAGAGGGCCGAGGAGGGCCGACGATGCCACCCCGCCCGGCAGAGGAGGGAGGCGCGGGACAGCATGGTGGAGGTGGGTGAAGGAGGGAGGGTGAGGGGCTGTGGGGGTGGCGTCAGGGCCAAGGGGGCGGACGGAGGAGTCGGTCGTCGGTCGTCGTCGTGGTGAAGGCAAAAATTGATGGTGCCGCGTGAAGATCCAAAGATATTATTGGTTCCTACGCCAGTCAGTCTGGCCTTCGCTGGCACCAGGTCCAATTTTGCCCATTTGCGCTGGGCTCGACAGAAGATTTGGGACCCATCGCTCGGCTCAAACATCGACGTCTGCCCCACACTCTCGACTCGTCGGAACTCGTCGTGGAGTCCATCCTCCTCCGGTCATCGGATTCGTAGGCTACCAAGGGCTCAAAGCGGCGGAAACCGCGCTCGCTGGTCGCAGGACGACGGGGAGGATCGCCCTGGGCGGAATCGCGTCGTACTTTCGCACATGGTGCTCTCCGACAAGGCGCAACGGGCCTGGTAAGCGCGGCTGGGTTGGACCTCTTGGTTGGACGCTTAAGTTGTTGTTCGGGCGGTTGGTACAGGGCCATTCAAATGCGTGCGCCTCTCGCCAAGCTCACATCTGTTTGTCCCACGAACGCAGGAAGGCAGGCACCGCCGTCGTCACGGCGTGGACGGGGTTCTACGGCCTCTTCTACATCGACTACGGTCCCCACGAGCACTGCCTCTCGGGGATCCAGCGGTGGTATCGGACGAAGGTGGACGAACTCTTGGGGATCGATGCGGCCGCGGCGTCCGGACGCGGGAAGATCACAGATGGGCGGACGGGGGAACAGGCGGCGAAAGGCCCGGAACGATGACGGGGAACGGATTCTGTTGAGACATTGCATGAGCAGCCGGAGGCGCGGAAGGCCACAGACGGGTGGGGCTTGAGGTATTGTATCTAGATAGGAGGCGCCGCTTAAGGCCAGGAGCCAGGAGCCGATGATGCGGTGCAGAATGTTTTGTTCTCGTGTTTCCAACGAGAGTTTGGGTTGTCCCTGCAGGAATGCCAGATGATAGTGGGGGCATATTGCAGCCGGCTCACTTCAGTAGGAGCAATATGCCACGACATGTATCGTATCAACTCCTGTTGTTCGGTGATAATCTAATGACAATGTTTCCAGCAAGAGGCACAATTCTGGATTTAATCCAATCGAGACCCACCGTATCTGCATACTTTTTATTTCTGATACATGGGCCTCTACAATACAAAAATTTCCTTGCAAAATACCAACACCCACTCATCATGACAAACCAGACGAAAATGTAAGACGCACTGCTGCTCTCATCCATCCAACTGAACCACTATTCCCCTTGGTTGACCCTGCCCACCTCAAATAAAGTACGTTTATTACAATGAGATGGTGCAGGGGAGCGCATATGCTTCTGCATCGAACCGCAATCGTACATACTCCCTCCCAACTAGGGCATGGGGAGCATGGCGTCCTCTCCCATATCGGGCTCCTCGCCGTAGCGCGGGCCTTCGTTGTACTCCTCTCCCCGCTGCGGGATGAGAGGCTTGTGCAGCACCATGAGCAGACGGCCGGTGTTGTATTTCATGCCCCCTTTGACGCTGGCGTGGACGGATTCCTGAGATATGTTTCAGCAAGGCAACAATGAGAGCATGTGTGGTAGGACACAGCAAAAATAAGGGGTGATTCCAATGAATCTGATCAATATTGCAAAACCCGTCCATCTGTGGGCAGTCTAAAAATCCCATCAATTTGGTGTTTCTCATAAAAAGTTTCCTTCCCACAGCATTGTCATCAACCATGACCATGGCATACCATGGATGCTTCCCAATGAAAAATTGTATGTGTCCCCAAATAATAGGGAGAAACAGATTGAAATATAACCCTGCACTCATTTAAAAGGCCATTCCCCCTCATTTATATTGAAACCTATCTAGATAGATTTGACTGGGTTCACTCTGAGATAATCTGGAACTGTGTAGGTCTTCTCGTCCCTTGTGTTCCCGATTGGCTGTTGACTGTTGTGACTCCACTCTCATAGCCATCGCTCCCAACATCCGAATATTGGAAACGATGACACGATGACGTTCGGCCAACCGAAGGCACACAACATAATGACGCTACGAATGATATCCTATCCCAACTCACCATCAAATCCATCCACTCTCCCTCCTCCCCCTTGGGCATCCGCGAGTACCCCTTCGCGGCGATGTAGTTGAACGCCTCCTCGAAGAAATCGAAGTAGACGCGCTGCCCCTTCTCCTCCCGGACGAGGAAGTCGCCCTTCTCGAACCCCGCCGAGATCGTGGCAATGCACCGCGGGTATTTGCGGGAGATGTACTCGTGCGACTTTCCGGACATGGCTCGGCGTGGGATCGAAGGACGATGCTATCGTATCAAGCGACCTGGGGGCGGAGGTCAATGGCGGGCAGGTCGAGCGAGGCCGGGCTGTCGTCGTAGATAGGTGGTAGGTGAGGAGGGGCAAGGGAGCCGCGGCGGATTTTTGTTGCGTTTTTGTGCGCTCGGCTTCTTCATTTTCAGGCGGCTTTGGTGCTTTTGTGGGGTTGCCAACTAACCGCATTTTTGTCCAATTTGGCGTCATAAAAAAACGGCGGCTCTGCCACTGGACACTGTCGTTTTCGGTATATCTTTTCCTTATCATTTAGGAATTAGTACTTATGCGATTGAAAATGATCCACATGATCCTCTTTCTACACCAGATTTCTCTAAATCATCCCATAATTATCCCCCGCTTTCCCTTCACGACTTTCTGTTCCCGCACGTTTTTGCTTCATCTGTCGTTGGACCTTCTACGCTACATACCTGAATAATTGAAACATACTATTCCCACGCGGCAGAGCCACAAAAAAGCCAAGTGCCCAAAAAATTGAAAAGAATGAAATGAAGTGCCCGCGCTCGCTCCTGCCCCTGTCCCACTTCCCCATCGATCGGTTTGATCACAAAAAATACCCAACGGCAACGGACGGAGACCGCAAGGACAGGCCCCGTCCCAGTCCCACCCATCCAGCCATCACGACGACGACAGCGACGCGCGCGGCAAACAATGGCGGACGATCAAGAAGGAGGGATTCCCCAGCCCCCCTTGGATCCGCACTTTGACGAATCCGCCGAGCCTCAGGATGCGGCGGCGGCCGCAGCGGCCGCCGCCGCAGACGGAGAAATCCAGAGCATTGCCCTTGAAGAGAACTTGCGCAAACTTCAGGAGCAGCAAATCGAACAGACCCAACTCATCATGGGCATGCAATCCATGATCAACCACCTCTCGGCCAAGCAGACCGAGCTGGAAGGCGAGCTCGACGACCTCAAAAACGGACGGTGGGTTGTCAAAGCCGAGCCTAGGCCGAGGCGGACGGCGAAGCGAGAGACCCTCGCCACTGTCAAAGACCATGTCCCTCGTGCATCATCCACTCCTTCTGCCGCCACACCTGCGTCTTTGCTGGTGCCAACTCCTGTACCCGGAATAGCCGAAACCACTGACGAACAAATCGATGTCATCATCGAATCTCTGAAGGAGCGAAAGATGTGGCCCCTAAAGCGCAAGTATTGCATCGGCTTCACCCAGGAAGATGAGCTCTTCAAAATCCGCTTCCACAGGAGCGCCAGGTACACGCACATGTCTGTGCGCATCCCCAAAGTGGACAGCAGCGATGGGCAGTACGGTCATGGAAACAAGGAGGGCAGGCTCATCTGCCGCTTGTGCTCCGGCCGGACCGTCAACCGCAACACGTCGTGGATGTGCGCCACTTGCTGCGTCCCCCTCTGCGCGGACGTTGCCAATGGGGACCCCGAGACGTCCTGCCACTACCGATGGCACACCTGCCAGGACCTCGTGTCCGTGAACGCGACGTTGAACACGGCACTCCGTGAACGGAGGGAGTCGAAGAAGCGATCGAGGGAGAGCATGGATGCGTTGGAGGAGGAGGAAGCCCTTCCGCACCACCAGGCTCCTGTGGCTGCGCCGGAGTCAGTTAAGACAGAGCCAGACCCCACCACACACTTGGTGTAGGTTGGAGCTACCTTCACTTTTTTTGCCTGCATTCAATCAAAGTTTTTTAAGCACAGAAGTTGACATAATCATTTGTGGCAGGATGTTTTCTATTGCATAACTTGATAGTCATGTCACAAGCAATAAAAAAACTGTATGCACTACATTATTTTTTGCCAATCTCAAAAACACCCCCACCATCTAACAACAAACTGCTGAGATAACCTGCTAAAAGTCAGAATCTGTGCTGTAGGCCAAACAACTTAGTGGTGGTGACATGTCGATGTATCTCATGACAGATAATGTTTACCTACAAAAGCAGGTTTGTGTGAAATGTGGTAGCAAAAGCAGGACACCAGTGCACATATCCTCCAGAGGCCATATTATCTGAACCAGGTGGCTACACCCCAAATGGGTGTGTATGCCTCAATAATTGATATCTATTCAAACCCAAACAATTTGCAAAACAGGAATAGAGGGCAGCAGGTTGAAGATTTGTGTTGGAAACGATGTGGTTTGGCGAGATAAGTGTG
>JALLPA010002426.1:0-12247 GCA_036939895.1 Thalassiosira exigua | reverse complement strand
AGTAAAATATTCATCAGAGATAATCAAAAACGGTTATTCGTTGATCAAATCTTGGCACACGGCGGTTGAAAATACCCGAATCAATCGTATCCATATTTCAGAGGTTGACACAGGATCTTTCTATCTAACAATCTTACCTTCTCCAAGCTTCACACTTTACTTGCAAAGATGTGGCTCTGTTAAGGCTTTGAAAGCTCATGAGTGACCAACTCCCAACTCTTGGGCTACTGATACTGCATCTCTCCACATCAGACAAGATACAGCACAATAAAAATCATTGCGCCTGTTAACTTCACACACAACCACAAAATGGTTGGTCCAGAAATGCAATATCAAATATGAATGAAATGAAATATGACACGTCTGAACTAAAATTATAATTAAAATTGAATTTTGTATGCATGGGGCTTGTGTAGCCAAACGTAGTATATGTGCGAAATATGCACAGACAATGACGGCCAGGTGAATTCAGAGTGATCTCATAACCCGGGCATCATTTGTTGCCATCCACCACAACTGGAGAGATTCAGCATCGGTTGAAGATCCTGGCAAGGATATGAGGTGCTTGTCTTGGACAACACAACAATTCGGGTTTGTTGTATGGCAATAGCGTGACAACACTAATTCTAGGCCTGCCCTTTGCAGATATGAATTCTTGTTTCAGTTTAAGGTGGGGTGTATTTAGGTCTTTGATCCTGCTGCCACGAGGGCAGATCTGTGTAGTGACTGGCCTAGCGATAAGAGTGATACGATTAAGGAGTCACCCCAGGAGATACGTCCAATTTCAAGCTCATCTGCATGCCTCATTCGTGCACATCCAGGCAAGGACTACATGCATTTCTTTTTATACCAAGAAGCCCAGGTACGAGAAAACATCAGGACGAGCACGAAGATTTTGGTGGCACAGCACGAGCTCCTGCTAATTCCCCCTCCTTTATGTTTGCTCAGGAAGGGCTTCCTGCCCGTTGCCCTCAAAGTCTGTCACTTTGCTCTGCATTGAACGTCCTACTTTCCATCCATTTTGACCTGCATGTGGTGTGGGGGTGTTATCCTGGGGAGGTGATGGTGGGGTGGGGGGGGGGGGGGCTTAGAAAAACACTTTCCCCCATTCATACCCCGCCCGGTCTTCTTCTCCCGTGGAGTGAAGTTGGACGAAGTGTGGAACAGCACCCCTGTCTTAAGTCTAGGTCAAGACAGCGACTGCATTTATTCCAGCTTGACCGCTTGCAATCTGAACAGTACTAGATCAAATCTAGGACATATCTCATTCGATGTACCTGAAGTGTAAAAAAATTGAAATGCGGAATGCAATTGGAATGCAACGACAAATTCAAGCCGCATTGGGATAGACCTGCCTCAACAATGCGATATCACAACATTGTTGGTCAATCCATTATTTTTAGGATACAGTACACCTATTTTTACCTTCACTATGTTGACCTGCAGATCTTTTTTTCTTACCTACCTCCTTTGTTGGAAACAAGCCATGATATGCAGGTGAACAAAATCATCATTCTCGCCAAACCTATCCAAGCAGGCAGTTCAGCCTAGCCAATGTGCCTGTCCAGCTCCTACTTCGGGACAAGAAACGTTCGATGTCACTGCAAAAATGATGACCACCACAGATGAACGGCAAATTCATAGGTACAACCACACGAGTTTTGAGACGAAGATCCGAAGTAGGTAGATAGTACTTGGTTCAATCACCAGCGGGGTGCACAGTGCAGAAGCAGGGGCGGCATCGATCCCGGAGAGAAACTCCAGTACGATACTGGCGAGTAATGTGCCTCGTCCTCACGCCGCGGGCCTCTCGAAGACGCCGTGGACGAAGACCCGCTTCAGCTTCTGACCCGTCTTCCTGTTGCGATTGTACACGGTACAATACCTCACCTCGACGACGACGAAGCCCGCCCTCTCGAACAGATCCCTCACGCCCTCCGTAGAGAAGAAGCGGGCCAAGGTGCCCTCCCCCCTCACGAAGACGGGATCGTCCCCCGCTACGTCTCCCGCGGCGGCGTCCGATACGGACGCCACCGCCGACGAGGGCGAGAAGCGCATCATGGGCAAGTCGTACAGGCCGTAGTCGCGGAAGCAGACCGCGCCCCCCGGCTTCGTGACCCGAAAGATTCGACGCAGGAAGCCGGAGGTCCGCGAGGGAGGGACGGCGCTCAACACGAAGACGAGGAGGACGACGCCGGCCGTCCCGGCCTCCGAGCCCGGCTCCGTCTCGACGCAGCGGACCGCATCGTCAGCCGGCCAGGGCCGGTGCGATGCCGCTGCGTCCTCGTACGCCGCCCTCACCCGCCGCGGGAAGGAGGACTCGGACTCCTTCTCGTCGAGGCCGGGGTCCGCCACGAACGCGCGGAACAGCACGTCGCAGCCGTCGTCCTCCGTCTCCTTCTCGAGGAAGCGACGGGCCGTCTCCACCGCGACCGGACTCGAATCGCACGCCAGAAGCACGCGCCCGCACGTGGCATCCGAGCCTTCCCTCGGCGGGAATCGCAGCCGGAGGATCGGGACGCAGGAGCTCCCGCTCCCGCACCCCACCTCGAGGACGACCCGGTCCTCGTCTCCTCCTCCGGCGTCGCCGCCCTCGAGGTAGCGCGATACGCGCGGGAAGGCGCTGAGGAGGTACCGCCGCGGGCGGTAGAAGTTCCCGGCCGAGTGATTTTTGTGGAAGGCGTCCCAGCGGTCCGACTGCGACCGGGGGTGGAGGAGGTCGTCGTCGTCGTCGTCGTTGTCATCGTTGTCGTCGCCGACATCGCCGCCGTCCCCCGCACCCGCCGCGCCTTGGTCCGCATCGTCCTTCCTCGACCTCGCCGCCCGAAAGATCGCGGAGCACTCGGCCGCGTGCTCCTCGAAGGAGAAGTCCGAGTCGAAGTACCGCACGTCCTCCTCGCCCGTTCCGCCGCCTCCTCCGCTTCCGCCGCGGCGGCCGCGGTCCCCCTCCTCCCCCCCATCATCGTCGTCGCCGCGACTGCCATCCTTGCCTTGCTTCCCCGCGCCGTCGCCTGGCGTCGTCATCGCTCACGAGAAAAAAATTGGAAAGCTCGCGATGCCGGTGCGTTGGACACAAGGTTGGACAGAGTGGGCCAATCTGATGGTTGTCGTCCAAAAATTGTCCTTTTGACATAGGAGTATTGATTTCTATTGATTTCGTGCGCTAATTTTTTTAGTGTCTGAATATCCTTCGGAGCCAATGAGGACGCGCCGGTCGGTCATCACGAGTCGTAATATATTATTTCCTACGTTGAATTGGCCATCACCACCATCTGCGCCATATCTGCGCGCCCCTCTGCCACGATGACATTAGTTGTGAGCTTGCGACTTGAGGCTCGGTCTCCTCGGATCGGATCGTGTCATTTGAAAGATCCAATATCTTCTGTGATACGGTGGAACTCGTAGTATCTTACGGAGAGGCTAATAATGCTAAGATACGTTACGCGCCGCCAAAGTAAGAAGTTCACCCTCTCGCCGTCGTTTGCGTTGCCCGCCTTTCCTCCGGAGGAAATCGACCAGGGAATCGACAGCGACAGGCGAGCAGGTGGACGTTGCCATAGCCGTTGCCGTTGCCGGTTGTTGGTGCCATTGTCCGTCGGCGTCGCATTGCTAGGACGTCGCTGCTGCCGGGAGGGGTCGTGGTAGAGCATTGGCCGCGTTCGAAGGTGAGGGCGGAAGGCGCGGGCCCGTCGCCCAGCCTCTCGGTTGTTTGGGGGGGGGGGGGGTCGCCTCGCGCCCGCGGGTTGGTCGGGCGCGTCGTAGCAGTCAAGACGTCTCGGCGTCGGTTCGATGCGGTTGCTCCCAGCTCGTCTTGCGGCCCGCCGTCTGTATACTTTTGTTTCTAAAGGCCGTCCGTCCGTCCCTCCTCCCTCCCAAACCGCCGAGCAGGTCCTCCGTCCCAAACTCGTCGCCATGATCCGACTGGCCTCCCCCCGGGGCGCCGCCTCCGTCGGCCGCGGCGGCCTCCGCCACCTCTCGAAATCGCGCCTGTTCAACCCGTCCTCGAGCCTCGCGACCCGGACCTTCTCCGACGCCAAGGAGGAACCTCCCAAGGGAATCCCGTACTCGAAGCTGACCGTGGGCGTGCCGAAGGAGCGGTTTCCCTTGGAGAAGCGCGTGGCGGCCACGCCGGAGGTGAGCTCGCGCGACTTGTGCCGTGCAGAAAACGATGATGATTCGCAGTCGCGTTCTTACGCTCGCTAAACGCCAAACGTCTCGGCACTTCGATCCGCGCAGTCGGTGTCCAAGCTGACCAAGCCGGGGTTCAGCGTGATGATCGAGAAGGGGGCGGGGTTGTCGTCGCACTTCTCGGACGCGGAGTACGAGGCCGCGGGGGCCAAGGTCGTGGAGGCCGAGGAGGTGTGGAAGGGATCGGACGTCGTGATGAAGGTGAGTCACCATCGACGGGAGGCGTTTGAGCGCGTGTGTCTTCTGGCGTATTGTTGGCGAACGAGGACGTCCATGCTGTTGACACTTTGGCCGCCAAAAGGAGGAGGCGCGCGCGAGGCTAAAAAGATGATTTGTGGATGAGCTTATCAACATGGCAGCTTTTTTATTCTCTGGGGCGAATGCCCGTGACCCTGTTCAGTTTGACCCGGCGTTCGCAGTGCGTGTGTGTCTGTGGGTACTTTGTTGGCGAATGGCACTTCAAAGCTTTGCACAACTGGCTCCAAATAGAGGAGGCATGTGCATTGATTTGTGGATAAGCCTATTGTTTGGGCAGCTATTTTCTGAGTCTCTCTGGAGAAGACCTGTGACGTAGGTATAGTTTGGCCCGTCCAGATACTAGGAGGCTAGGAGGCTGAACTGCACACACCTTGCTGAGTTTGCATTGAATATCAATCATTCCGTTGTGCATGAAATCTTTGCATCCCTCGCCTGTCTCAACCGCGCTCGCACACCGATCCTTTGCAGCTCCGACCCCCGACCCCGGAGGAGACTACCCAGCTCGGCGACAAGACCATCATCTCCTTCGTCTACCCCGCCCAGAACAAGGAGTTGGTCCAGCAGCTCCAGGACCAGAAGGCCACGGCCTTCGCCATGGACTGCATCCCCCGTACGCTGAGCCGCGGACAGACGTACGACGCGCTGAGCTCCCAGGCGAACATCACAGGGTACAGGGCTGTGGTGGAGGCGAGCAACGAGTTCGGACGTGAGTTTCTTTGTTCTTATTCTGTTTCCCACTGGACAGTTGTTTTGTGAACGGAGGATGAGAAAGAGTTGGCGCCAATGGATATCGGAAGTTGGTACCAACGAATGAATTGGTGCCCCTGCTTGTCTCGGCCACCTGTGGAGGAGATCGTTTACCATCATATGCTATTCTGCCATGCTTGGCAAGTACCAGCTTGATTGAGTGGCGCAGGAGAGTACTGTCATGGATGCGAAGACCGCTGGAGACTTAGGCATTGGGATGCATTGTAAGGGCTGTTGTATCCCAAACCAACCTGTGCCAACGTATGAGTTGCCATGATTTATCATGACCACCAGTTGGGGAAGCCGACTGTAATGTGCAGAAATTACTGACATGCTTTGCAGGTGCCAGCATGAGTGATTCGTTTCAATCGCATGGCACATGGGAGTACTGCCATGGATGTGAAGACTGATATTGAAGCATTGGGATGCATTGTAAGGGCCATTAGGTTGTTTGTTTGAAACATCTTGGGATATCCCATTTTGGAGAGAGGCGATCCAGCCCTCATTCAAGTAATGTTTTTGCCTTTGTTGCCTCCATGGCTCCGGGAACTCACCATCGCAATGGCCCCATTTCAACCTGACTGGTAGGCTTCTTTGCCGGTCAGATGACTGCTGCGGGCAAAGTCCCTCCTGCCAAGGTACTGGTCGTTGGTACCGGTGTTGCCGGTCTCGCAGCCATTCAGACAGCCAAGAACATGGGCGCCATTGTCCGCGCCTTTGATGTGCGCCCGGTGACCAAGGAGCAAGTGGAGGCTATGGGAGGGCAGTTCCTAGAGGTGGACTTCCAAGAGGATGGGAGCGCATCGGGCGGATACGCCAAGGAGATGAGCAAGGAGTGGCATGCCGCAGCTGCAAAGATGCTGAGCAAGCAGTGCGAGGAGGTGGACATTGTCATCACGACCGCGGCGATTCCAGGACGAAAGGCGCCGCTGATGATCACGAAGGACATGGTGGCGAAGATGAAGTCGGGGAGCGTGACTGTGGACTTGGCGGCCGAGACTGGTGGGAATGTTGGGACTACTGTCAAGGATGAAAAGATTGTCACCGACAATGGTGTGACATGCCTCGGGTACACTGACCTCGCCAGTCGGCTTCCTACCACGAGCAGCAGCCTGTACAGCAACAACATCTCTAAGTTCCTGCTGTCCATGGGCCCGCAGACGACCAAGGTCAAGGACTACATGTATATTGACCACGAGGACGGCGCTGTCAGGGGAATGTTGACGGTTGAGAAAGGCGAGCTCATGTGGCCAGCGCCCCTACCTCCACCACCGGCAGCCCCGGCAAAGAAGGAGGAGAAGGCAGTTGAGCCGGAGGTCATTGACTACCGAGCACCCTACGTTCAGGGGGCCAAGCAGGCGGGTTACCTCGGTGCCTCCGTCCTTGGTATGGGTTGCATCTCTCCCGACCCAGCATTCAGTGCGATGTTCACTACATTTGCCCTCTCGAACATCATTGGCGTGCAGGTGGTGCTCGGCGTGTCCCACGCCCTCCACAGCCCGCTCATGGCCGTGACCAACGCCATCAGTGGCACTACTGCCCTCGGAGGGTTGCATCTCCTGGCTCACAGCGAGTCCGCGGGTGTGACAACGCTCGCTGCCCTCGCAACCACTCTGAGCACTGTCAACATCGTTGGCGGCTTCATCGTCACCAAGAAGATGCTCGACATGTTTAAGGTGAGCTGATTCTCCACATCAGTTATATGTACATTTTCATCTCTCACCATATTTCTGTGGCGTATCGAAAGCGTCCTGACGACCCACCCGAATACTACCACCTCTACGGCATCCCCGCGGCGGGGTCAATGGCGTTCTACACTGCCGGGTCAATGAGTGGGCATGTCCCTGAGATTGACAGTGCGGCCGCCACCCTCTCAGGGCTTCTGTGCATCGGCGGCATCGGAGGTTTGTCGTCGCAGACTACTGCGCGATTGGGTGCTGCGTCAGGACAGGCTGGAGTCGCTCTCGGCGTGGCCTCTACTCTGTGAGTTTCTGCGTGTCTAGAGCCATGGCCTTGGGGCTGTATTGATGCATCATAACTGTCCCAAAAGGAAAGCTGCGTCAATCTATGGGTTCTGAACCCTTAGATTGACAGGCAGTTTTGTTGTTGAGATACGAACCGCGCACCAAAAGTGTCATATCAGCGAAAGATTTTGGCAATAGATCGTCTCACATGCTTTGCATTTCATTGTAAAATCATCTTGGCAGCGGGCACCTGCACCCTGATGCTGCCACAACAGCCAAGATCGCTGGGCTCATGGCCGTCGGCGGAGCAGCGGGCAAGTACATTGGCGACCGCGTTGAGCCCACTTCCCTCCCCCAGACTGTCGCTGCATTCCACTCCCTTGTTGGTGTTGCCGCGAGTGCTGCTGCTGTCGGTGACTACGCAAACGCTCCTGTCGCTTCTGAGCTGGACAAGGTCCACCTGGCAAGCATCTACCTGGCAACCATCATCGGAAGTGTGACCTGCACGGGTTCCCTTGTTGCGTTCGGGAAGCTTGACGGTCGCCTTGGCTCTGCCCCTATGTCCCACCCGGCCAGGGATCAGATCAACATGGGTCTTGGTGCAGCTACCCTTGGTGCTGGTGCCGTCGTGATGGGAGGTATGAGCCACAATTATTTCAACTTCACTTTGTGTGTAGAGCTCGCAACAACTGTTTGCTGAACTGTTCTTGAATGCCATCATATCAGGCCCTGAAGTCGGAACCGGGCTTGCTGCTTTGGGAGGAGCCTTGGGCACAAGCGGCATCCTTGGTTGGCACATGACTGCATCCATTGGTGGTGCTGACATGCCGGTGGTGATCACTGTCCTCAACTCCTACTCTGGTTGGGCTCTCTGTGCTGAAGGGTTCATGCTTGACATGCCGATCATGACCACGGTCGGAGCGTTGATTGGGTGCAGTGGTGCTGCGCTGACTAAGATTATGTGCGACGCAATGAACCGTGATATCCTTAGCGTCATCCTTGGTGGGTACGGTACCAAGTCCGCCGGGAAAGGCGAGGCGATGAAATTCGAGGGTGAGGCCACCACAACTACTGTTGAGGACACCTGCAAGCTGTTGATGGAGAGCGAGAGCGTGATCATTGTCCCAGGTTATGGACTTGCTGTCGCCAAGGGCCAATACCCGCTGAACGAGATGGTGGAAACGCTAAGGGCTGCCGGAAAGAAAGTTCGGTTTGGTATTCACCCCGTTGCTGGGCGCATGCCGGGGCAGCTCAACGTTCTCCTAGCCGAAGCTGGTGTCCCGTACGACATTGTGGAGGAGTTGGAGGAGATCAACGACGACTTTGACGAGACCGACGTGTCCCTCGTTATTGGGGCCAACGACACGGTCAACAGCGCCGCAGAGGATGATCCCAACTCGGAGATCGCCGGCATGCCTGTCCTTCGTGTCTGGAGGAGCAAACAGGTAATTGTCATGAAGCGCAGTCTCGCTGCTGGGTACGCTGGTGTGGACAACCCTGTCTTCCTGAAGGACAACACCGACATGCTCCTCGGGGATGCCAAGGACACTTGCGAGAAGCTTGCTGCAGGCATCAAGGCCCTTGCCTAACTTTCTTGAGACCACTAGCTCCAATGTTTGGAGTTTTTTTTTTGTTACTGTAGTAATATCCTACTTAGCCCTGGACATCTTTGACCGCGGAAAGCAGCCTTTTCTGAGTACAACGTTTCAAGATGTTGGTGGAACGGAGTATCCGAACCCCACTGGCTCGGTCCCGCCGGTCATTAGACGATCGGTTCCAATGCTAATCCTGGGTACGTGCATCGATGATCCGCCTTCCTCTAGACACCCCAGTGACCTGATATGTAGGGAGGAATGATCCTTGGCGTCCGACAGCCGGTCCTCCGGGATCGGGGTGAGTTCGGTAGACCCCACGGCTGGGAGGAATGATCCTTGGCGTCCGACAGCCGGTCCTTCGGGATCGGGGTAAGTTCGGTAGACCCCACGGCTTTTTGCCGTTGTAAGACATGCCACGAGGACGGTGGTAGAGGGGCCTCGTGTTATGTGAGCGATTACTTTTTGAGATAATGGATGTAACAGAAATGGCAATGTTCATCGGCCCAAGACTTGCTCAGTGGATTATCCCATTGGGTTGATCTCACATTACTCCTGAACCTCAAAACATGCTGACACAATCATCTTACAGCCTAAGGCCCAAAATCTAACAGCAATCTTCAACATTTCAAGTCACTTGATGCTAAGTCAAACAAATAATAATATGATATCATGGAGATCAAAATTGGGCTAGGTACACTTGTGTGAGAATTGTTCACAGAGTGTTGTCCAAACTCGAGCTGCCTCTTGAATTAGCGGATTGTACACTACCCCCCCCTTCAAATACACATCTGTCCCTTTGTCACACCTAACTCAAGCCAAAAACGCTCCTGTACCCCTTCGTGATGCTTTCTATCGACAGCAAAATGATCATCGCGTGTGGGGCGCACCGTCCGTAATAAGCCGAAAACCCGCCAAAGAAGCCCTGCGGCCCCTCCTTCTTCATGATTTGCACCGCGCAGTCCGCCACGCCGCTGTAGGGCATTTTGCCCGTGACCGGATCAGCCTTTTGCGCCATCATTCGGGATTTGATCAGGTCGAACGGCATGCTGAACAGGGCTGCGGTGAAGCCCTGTATCAATTTATGTGCAAGTGGTGAGGAGTGAGCACACCAAAGTGGATCACAAAGGTTCACGGCCGACATTCCATCCCAAGAAACTCACCGCGACGCACGAGGCCCCGATTTGCGTCGTCAGCGCCGGCCCGTTCGTCATCGGATCCCCCAGCATCTTCCCCACCGTCTCCTTCGCCTGATCGTAGCACGCCAGCATCCCCACGTTCATGGCCATCCCCCGCAATATGTTCGGCCCCAGTCCCTTGTACAGCGCGCCCGCCCCCTCCTCCTTCATCGTCCGCGTCAGCGCGTCGAATACGTTCTTGTAATTCTTCCGCTCCGCGACGGGGGCCATGCTGTCGCTCTGCAGCCTAACCAAGGCGATGTCGAACGGCGTCCCGATGCAGACGGCGATGCTCCCGCTGGCCATGCCGCTGATCGTCTTCATCCCGAAGGAGATGGGCTTGCCGTCGTTCATCTGCTTCAGCTTGTCCGAGAAGGCGCGGTGGAGGCCGATCCGGGCCGTGCCGTAGACCATCTGCCGGCCGATGGCGGCGTCGACGCCCTGGTAGACGGAGGCCACGCCGTCGTTCTTCACCATGGTGCTGAGGATGGAGGCGAAGCCCGGGACGGGCTTGCCGGGGTTCAGCTGGCCGAACAGCTGCATTCGCACCTGCGCGTGATCGCGACCCGAGCGACATCAATTTGAGGCGGGGCGGGATGACGGCGCTGCGAACAATGACGACGGCTCGGCCCGTGGCCGAGACCGAGACAATGACGAATGGTACCCACCTTGGCCAAATCCATCGGGTGGATGACGATGCTGGCGAACGTGGCCGCCGAACCTCCACAGACGAACGGCTCCGCCGTCTTGGCAACGCCGCCTCCCTTGCTTCCTGGCATGGTGATTATTTAGTCAACGAGGGGTTGAGGATTGAAAAGTGGAAATGAATGGGCGCCGGAGCGTGCGTTTCATTGTTGCGGCCCCAAACAAAGGGCAAAGGCCGCGGCATTTTCGACTCATCTTTTGGTTTTGTGCACTGAGGTGGCGGGTCGTTGTGGCTTCTCGGCCACCCATCAGATATACGCATTTCACGCTGGAATCAGTACCAAAGTGGAATCTTGGGGCGAAGGAAGTGGTCACTATGAATTCCTACATATGTGACCCATCAATCAGAGATACTGATATCCCTTGGATAACCTTCTTCCGCCGGTTGAGTCGCGCGGTTTGGAATCCAGAACCCAGAATCACACCCCGGCCACACCGAACACGGAGTTTAGGTCGCTTGGTACGAAGCTTGAAGCTAATTTATTGTAGGCCAGTCGTAGTGAGAGGAAACCGGGAGGGAGCGGAGCGACCTAAACTCCGACGGCAGGCCTGCACGCGAGAGATGTTCCTTAGCTTTCTGTAACAGTTAGCAGGAAGATAGGCCGTGGCGGTCTGTCTTAGATATTTACCATGTGTCCATGTTTCCTTAGCAAAACGTCCCGCCGGCGCCGCACAAAACCACGCGCACCGCATCTCTTTTGACGCACAATGAACATCAACATCCATCACCTCGCTCTCCTCCGCCGCCGTGGCCGGCCCGACCGCGATGATGGCGCCGTCGCGGACATGCACAGCGGCCGTATGGGTGCGTCGCCGTCCTCGCCCGCCGTCGCCACGGTCGACAGACCGCCCCGTTTCGTTGACGGCTCCGTCGACCTGCCCGACTTTGACATGCAGCTAGTCCCGCCCCGCGCTGCCGCCTTCTGCGCCCGCCACGGCTATGGTAGGTGCAAGAGGACCTCCCCCCCCCCCGCCTCGGCGTTGGCCGAGGAATCGACGTACGCGTGGAGCCTCCCGGCTGCCGTCCCTTCGTCGACGGTGGCATCGTCGCCAACGTCCGCGTCCACCGTGTCGCCGGCGCCGACGCCAACGTCTGCGTCCACCGCGACGCCGGCGCCGGCCCCGCCGAGGTTGTGTGAAACGGACGGAGGAGACTGCTCTGGACAGTTCAGGGTGGACGCTACCTCTGACTCTGAGGGCCCCGGACGAGATCCGAGGTGCTGCCACTCGGATCGAAGCGCGGATCGGACCGGACGCCAATGGCGGCTTGATGTACAAGCTCATGCTGCTCCCGGACGATTACGACGACGCCGGCAGGGGGGGCGAGAAGCGGAAAAAGCTGAAGATCCTCGAAGAGAGGAATTACGAATCTGAGGCGCGGCGTCCGAAACCTCGGAGGGGATCGCCCTTCCCGATCGCGTCCGAGGACTTTTTCGCCAGCGTCGTCAAGATCGTGCCCGATAAAAACGAGGAAGCGGAGTTGTGTGCCGACATGTGGGACAGGGATTCCGTCACCCGTCGGGTTCGCCCACCCGCGTCGGCCGACACGACGGGAACGATGGCTCGCCGAGGTGGTTCTTCGTCGGCGTGCTCAACGGCTGGCCGGGATTCGCCG
>JALLPA010002425.1:0-16277 GCA_036939895.1 Thalassiosira exigua | reverse complement strand
GAAAACCCTCATATTTTAAATTTCAATGAAATCGTGACATCTTGCTAAATGAATGCATTTCTTCCTGTCGTTGGCAACAGAACGCAAAAGATCTTACTTTCCGTTGTCATAAAATCTTTCTTCTTCCTTGCGATCAAAGCAAAAACTTCGATCCGACCGCCAACGCCGCGCTGTTGTC
The DNA here is from genome assembly GCA_036939895.1 of Thalassiosira exigua. Classification (NCBI taxonomy): domain Eukaryota; phylum Bacillariophyta; class Thalassiosirophyceae; order Thalassiosirales; family Thalassiosiraceae; genus Thalassiosira; species Thalassiosira exigua. The sequence continues at coordinate 16,099 of JALLPA010002425.1, read as the reverse complement.
TTCGCGACTGATCGATGTGATCGTTACCTAGGTACGTAGGTACCCACCTGCAACGAATCGGATACATGCGCGTGTTCCACACAACTCCTCTGTTGGTGGGCCCGGCGCGCGCGGCGCGAGCGATCGAGACAATGGATAGACCGGCCATGTTTCGTCGACGTGAGCTTCGATTGAGAACGAAGTGGTAATAATAATAATTTGGAAATCTTGTGGAAAATCAAAAAGTCATGATTCCTGAAGAGTAAATATATTATTCTTGGCTATTAAACTAGATAGCCAGATTTCTTAGTTTTCGATTAATAAAAACCTTGTTTCCCTCAGCTTCATTGGGAAAAAAAAGGTTTCGTTAAAAGTATTATTTATCGCTAAATATGATTTGTTTACCGTAGAGTGGGTACAAAGGTTTTGATATGTTATTCGCTCTGTTTTTTATTTTGTGATAAAACAAAATAAAATAGGAGTATCGTACGAGGCAAAAATTATTTAGGATCAATATCCCTATTTCGAATCAATAATATTTTTCTACATATTCCTATGTGGCTACAGTACGGAACGAGCCGGCCTACCGTTTCCAATATAAATTGGTGCACATCGCCAATTATCGCATAAATATGGTGAGATTTCAAACAACCTATGTAGGAATTATGATTTTGTCGGAGCACAAAGATTCGCTGCCTGGCAACAAGCGATTCGCTGCCGGGCAGCGAATTTGTGAATTAAATTGTTCGTTGTATCATTTCATTCTAGTTCCGCCGTTTACAATATAACAACAATATAACAACAATATAACAAAATTCCGTTACGCTTCGGTGCAGCGTTTTTATTTATATCAAAGAATATTAATTCCTATGTTATCTTACGGGGAGAGGATACAAGATGAAAAGTCCTTGCGCACGCTTCGGTACAGCGAGTTTTTTCGTCTGGTACCAGTTATATCAGCACGGTGGCGCAGCCGCTGGGCTCCCCACAATATTCAATTCGTGTCGTGTCGTCGCAAGGGTTTTTTTTTCACTCTTATTCACCCTCAAATTAAGTTTGTCCCCTTTTTTCTCACGTTATTGTCTCTCCTTCTTCGATTATATGTTGAAAATAATATTAGCTGCTTACCCCTTTTAGTCAGTCAAGCCATAATATTTTGTTCCCTCGGTTTAAAAAGGTTCTTGTGTGGGGTCTTCGAAAATAACTCGATCGCGTCAAGTGTCGCGCGAAGAATTTGATATTTTTATTTTCTAATTTAATTTTAAACGGCAAGAAACCGGAACCCCAATAATCTGTTCCTATTTTGCCGCTTCCCGCAATGTTGTAACTACTATTCCTACGTAGATTGACGTGTCTGGTTGTTTGCGAACTCCAGAATGCGCGTTTCAACAAGGAAAAGGCCCGGGCCGGGCGGGCCGAGAGGGGGCCGGGGGGCGGGCGGGGTGGGGGGCGGGTGGGGGTGGGGGGACGGGCGGGCCGGGGGGCGGGGATGGGGCGGGCGGGCGGGGCGAGCGAACTCCATCTCCGTGGTTTTATTGTCTCAAAAATTATTTTCAAATTTTGAAACATTTTAAGACTGATTCGTAGTAACTTTAATTGTTGGTTGCTCGCATCAGCGCTAGCATGGCGAAGCGCCGCTCTCTAGTAAAAATTAAAACGGGCCACCGTGCTGCAGCGGCGGCCGCCGCCTTTCATTAAAACATCGGCAGCAATGGTTTGGTCCATTTTGAACAACATTGAAGAATTGAGAAAGTAGAAATCAAATCCGATCTGAATTATTCCATGCAAACCGAGAACAATTTTTCCCTTCGGTTTGTGGCGCACTGGCTGCGAATGCCCAATAATTTGCTGACGTATTCAGAGCACATTCAAAGAAACCAGAGCCAGGGGGATACTGTTCTGGAGTGAGCTCACCCAGCGGACCGTATCTTGCCCCTCTGTCTGTGATCCTATAGAAATCTACTGCAATAGGATCCGAGTTATCAGTGGGGTCGCTTACCCATCGGGTCCTCATTGTGTACGCTCTATCCCAAAAAGCATGGGTTTCAGACGTGTACTTCGTCCAATACTCCTTTCCCTTACAGCCACCTCCCTCCTCAAACGTACCCAACCACCTTGAACCTGAGTAAGCTATGACAAGTTGGTCTTCTGGCGTTCTGGTGATATTACCCCCCCCTATATGCCAGAAAAGTACTCGATGGTACACTAAGACAAATGGAAAAGACAGTGAGAGGGACAGAGCAATGTTGCGTTTCACTTGATAGGCATCCAGCTCACCTTTCCATGGGGTCTGGGCGTCCAACATTTCTGCACTCCAAATACTACCATCGTTGCCAATTATTCGAGGGCAGGGGCGTGGATGTTGGCAGTGTGTCCCTGAATACAGCGGGAAACCATCATCTTCACTTGTGGTGCAATTACACTTTCCCTCATTACAGATTCCGTGGTAATTGCACTCAGCATCGGAATCGCACCAATTGCATGTGGTTTGAAATGTTGCTCCAGTGTTGATAGTTCCAGTCCAAATCGACCNCATCGGAATCGCACCAATTGCATGTGGTTTGAAATGTTGCTCCAGTGTTGATAGTTCCAGTCCAAATCGACCAATCACCAGATACTTCTAATAAATTGAACGAATCGGTATCAGGACTTCGAAGCAGCCAAGGGCAGTCCGAATCTTTTTCGTCCCCGCTCTTGCGAATATTCTCGTGCATGAATACCCAAGCCAATTCATCTTCACAGTATTTTATAACCGCACCAGTCTTTTCAACATATGGCTCGTAGTTGTGCTTGTTCTGCTCCCTGTAAATTGGTCTTCCGTCGTGTGTCTCATCTTCATCTTTAGCATACACCCCTAAAGTTCCCAAAAATCAACAGAGAGAATGGAATGAGGGTCTCCTAGAAAAGGCATTGATCAGCAGAACATAAATGCCAAATATCTCACCGTTGAAATAACTATAAACAAGGTTCCACTCCTCAATATCACCCGTGTCAGTAAAAACGAGTGCATTTCGCCAGATATCGTCACCAAAGTGAACGGTGATACGATCACAGTGGAAAGCCCCCCTCTTCTGTCTGATTGTTATGGCAATAATCCCGGTCATCATGATGGCCAAATTGATGATGTACATGACTTTGACAAAAACAGTCATCTTCTTTCTCCGAGCAAACGGCAACCTCTCAAACTCGGTACGAAAGCACTTTCTTGTAGATGCACGCTTCAGGTCCTTTCCAAACACATCCATCTTGGCCAGATGAAACGCGATGTCATCAATCTGCTGCAGGAACTGTAATGCCATCGCGTCAAAGAAGATATCGATCACGGTGTCGCTTTGCACTACAACAATGAATATGTTGAGCAGGAAGAGGTATCCTGGTGTTTTTTGTGTTGTCAGTTCTGAATGAAACGAGACCTATGAGACAAATCCCACCTGTACCCAACTCACCAGAAACGATTCGAAGGAGTGCGCACAAGATGAATTTCCCATATCTCATGTTTGGCTCTTTCTGGTGCAACGACCCCTCGTTGATCATTCGCAGCAGGTAGAGGGATTCCGGAATTTCTTCCTCCATCAGCAACCCGATGAGGATGGCAAAGAATTGCGCAATCTTGACATCCAGAGTGACTCCCACGGGGACATTTAGAGGGTTTCCCGGGGACGGGTTAAAGCTGTTCGCGAGCGCCAGAGTGAGGCACGTGTAGGATGTGCCCAGTACCAACAGCCCAAACATGAACGGCACGGAGCGGGCCCCTACAAGGCGACGTCAGTTACGAGCAAGGTGAGAATGCGGCGGATGGACGAACGACTGGAGCTTGTCCAGAAATCGGTCGTTCAACTGGCGAGAGAGCTCGGTAAACGCAGCCGTGAAGAGATCAGGGAGGCAACATCGAATCCAACGAGCTCGCCTCCATACCCTGGCAGTCCATTCAGGCATCGTTCCATCGCCATCCGCCTACGCAATCCGCCGAAAACATCCAAGGAAAGCCAACTTACGCTCCGTGAATAGAAATGAGTGGGAGCTTTGCGTCAGTAGGATGGGATCCTTGTAATCGCTGAGGCTTTGATCGATGACTTTCGAGGCGCCAGTCGTGGCATCTTCGCTCCCTCCCTCCTCGCTGATGATGGGCTCCTGCTCCACTCCATTGGCAACACCATTCTCTAGGTAATGTGGCGAGTCCGAAAAAGTGATAGTAGGGACGGTGTCTGTGCTTGGACGCAGGGTCAGCTTCCCCCCCGTTTTCCGGCCGGAGCCGAGAGGTTTTGAACGCATGATGATGATAGCACTTTGACTTTGCTGTTCGTTGGATCTGCCCTTGGATCTGTTGTGGTAGTACAAGAAGATGCACCGCGGTAGATCCACCGAACCACCGACTCCAAAAGCCGCCTACTCTCAGCTGTGTCTCTGTCGAAACCCCAGCTCCCTTTCTCAGCTACTACGATATGACCTCGCCATGGTGGCGGGGGCGGGGGGCGACCGACCTGGCCTGGCGACGCCCAAACGGAAAAAGTGTGACCTGTGACGTGTGACCGAACCGTAATCAGATTTTCGCGAACAGAGCGAGACGAAGTCGTGGCGTGAATAGCACGTGATCACGTTCTTGGTGGGGGTTGTTAATAAAAACTCAAGACCAAAGCGCAAGTCCAAGCGCAAGGTCGTGGGTAAGTTATTTGGGGGGTTAAAACATTAGTTAAATTGATGTCGTAGGTAGTTTATTTTCGTGAAATATAATAGATATTAAATTATTATTATTTGGGTACTACATAGTAAAACATATGACGTGTAAGGACGTATGAATAAGAGGGTCGGAAATGGGGTATGTAATTTCCATCAGAATGGTAGCTAGGTAGGCCCCCCAACGTTTCCACCGTCGAACCATGGTGTCCCTCGCGCTCGGCGGCGCCGGCGCCGTCTTCCTCGGCGCCTGCGCCGCCGGCGCCTTCGCCCCGCCGCGAGCCCGGCCGCGATGCCTCGCTCCCCGCCGTCGCCCGCTCCCTCGGGCTCCTCCCCTCGCGTCGACGGCGGCGGACGCCGACGACGGCGACGATCCGAGCGGCGACGAGCGGACCGGACGGCGACGGGAGCGGATCGCGATCGTCGGCGCGGGATGGGGAGGACTCTCGGCGGCGCACGCCCTCGCGACGTCCGACCGCTCGTCGAAGTTGGACGTGACGCTGATCGACGCCGCGCCCCGGCCGGGCGGGCTCGTGAGAGACGGATATCGCACGCTCAACGGGACGGCGGTCGCCGAGGCGGGCCAGCACGGGTTCTGGGACAATTATTTGAACATCTTCGCGTTCTTGGAGGACCTGCCGACGATCGACGGCGTCGACTCGGTCTTAACGGGCTACGCTGAGCAGGGTCAATATTCCCCCCGGGGACTGGAGGCCGTGTGGCCGGTGTACCGCGACGCCGGGCCCCGGTTGCCCACCGGACTCGCGCAGGCGTGGCACACGCGGTTCGCCAACCTGTCCCCGCTGGACCGCGCGTCGGCGCTGCCGCTCGTCCTGGCGTTCTCGGAGTTCGACGACTCAAAGGAGGCGTGGGAGCGGTACGACGCCGTGTCCTTCCGAGACCTCTGCGTCAAGCTGGGCGTCTCGAGGCGATGCTACGAGGAGGCGTTCGAGCCGATGATCCTCACGGGGCTCTTCGCGCCGGGCGCCGAGTGCAGCGCGGCCGCCGCGCTGGGGATGGCGTACTTCTTCGTGCTGCGAAGTCAGGACTCGTTCGACGTGAGGTGGTGCAAGGGAAACATCGGGGACAAGATCTTCCAGCCGTGGGTTCGGTACCTGGAGGATTCCGGGGTGACGTTCGAGACCTCCACGCGCGTGCAAGGGTTTGAAATGGGCAGCGACGGTTCGATATCGAAGGTGGCCTGCTCGAAGATGAAAGGCGATGGATCCACTGAGAACATTGTGTTGGATGTGGACAAGGTCGTCTTCGCCGTAGGCGGCGCGGCGCTCAACGCCCTCGTCCGGAACAGTCCCGTTCTCTCCCGGCACGCGGAATTCCGCAGATTCGCCAACTTGAGGGGCACGGGAGTCCTCGCCACTCGGCTGTACGGACAGGGTCCTGGACACCCCGTATTCGGCCAACGCCTGCTGGGGGTTCGACGCGGGGGTGGGGATGACGTATTTCGACATCACAAAGCTCCACGGGCTCGGCGCGTACGGAGAACGCGACGCCGACGAAGTGGCCGGGAGCATCATCGAAATCGATTATTACCACGCCGCTACGTTGCTGGTGCTGAGCGACGAGGAGGTCGTGGACAAGGCCAAGAGAGATTTGGACACAATGCTTGGAGCCCAGTCCGCGGACGCGACGGTCCTGGACGCGGCCGTCGTCCGCCTGCCCCAAGCGGTCAACTGGTACTCCCCGGGGAGCTACGCGAACATGCCGGACGCCCGATCGTCCTCGATGCCCAACGCCTTCTTCTGCGGCGACATCGTTCGTTCGCGGCACGGATCCTGGTCGCAGGAGAAGGCGTACGTGACCGGGGTGGAGGTCGCCAACTTGATCCTGGGGCGGGAGGAGGGCACCGGGATAATCCCGCTGCCGGCCGACGAGCCGCACGTTGCCCTCGGCCGCACGTTTCTCTCCTCGGCCAAAACTTTGGTTGGGTTGGGCGATGCGAAGAAGGCTCCGTCGCTTGTCGATTTTGTATGGTGATATCTAGTAAAACGTCACATATCCCCTGCATGCGTAGGACATCCATGACCCCACTGGATTTGTCTGGTTGGTATCCCTTTTTACGCCATCATCATTAGAAGCGGCAGACGAAGTGGACGGTCTGGCGATATGGGCGGCGGGAGACGCAAGAGAGGTGCAACTAGAATAGGAATTCTACGAACCATACCAACCCGCAAAATTGTGAGACTATTGGCATTTCCTTGGGAAGCTGTGTTCGGCCCCAGAGTTAATGGATCTAGCATACGTTTAAATTGATATATGCTGTATTCTAAAAGTTCTGAAGCACAATGATTGAAAAGTTGAATTGCATTTACCATGTTAGCTGCAAACCATAATTTTGTGCTCCCTCTGTCCAGCATTGCCCACACTCTCTACGGTAAGATCCGCAAGCACCTGCCTCTCCTCACATACAGTCATTCTGATAAAGTACGATACAGCTGTGTCATATCTTTATTAGTGTGTTTTCTTGCACAAAAGCCACTGAGTACTAGTAAAAAAATCATGCCCCGGGATCCTACCTACCCTCTGGTCAATGTTTCGCATTACCAAGACCAATATGAGACCTTTTTTGTAACTGAACCAATCTCTACGTAGCGCGGACACTTTTGTCACAACATTTTTGTTAGCAAAATAGTATGACGTTTCGATGGCCTACCTTTGCGAATGGATTGCATCCTCTAGAACTTCCCGGGTTGAAAAAGTAAAAAGATGTGCGGCTTCCTCTACTTGAGTAGAAGATGCACCAACCATCAGCGTCAACGTTGCCCCCGATGTCGCCGAGCAATCCATTCGCAAGGAGTGGACATTGACGGTCGGCTTTCACTTGAGACGGCTGGATTTCCCACAGTTTGCGGGCATCGAACCTTGCATCAATCGGGATAGCTTCTCGGGGCATCCTGTCGACTCTGCCAACGGCAACGAAAACTCCGTGTGAGCACCGCATGTATCGTAAGAAACCATCGTCATCTCGATTGATAGCCTTGTTTTCAGTTTGGTAGAACTGGTCTTTGACGTACAGTGGGGCTTCCAACCATGCTCCCATGGGAAAGTCTAGCCGGACTGGCTGTGTTAGCCACCCTGGCTGATGGGCAGTCACAAACACTTTCCGCATGCACCATCTGAACTCAGCCCAATACGAGGGCGGAAGCTTTTGTATCTGGAGCCACTTGATTCGGCTATCGGCTCTCCAGTCACCTGTGAGGCATGGGCCAGGGATTGAGTCGCCCCTTTCGTTTGCTAGCTCCGCAGGTGTTGTCACTTGAGCGTAGATACGGTAGAAGTTTGCCTGTCTCATCTTGCCAGCTGTCATGTCATTGACGTTCCACTATTTATTTGTTAGAGATGAAATGATGCCTTCGTGTTGGAGGGACGGGCACCACTGGTTTTCGAGCCACATGGTAGTGCTGAGTTCATGTAGACGTGCACGTTGATGGAGTAGTCATCCATTGCCATGAACAACAGATCCATCTCAATATCCATGAAAATAGGTTCATAAAGACCTGACGCAAGCTGGAGGGTAGACATCACCACCAACATGTCATTTCCAACAATTCCATCTCATTGAAAGTGCTTCGGCATCGCCTGGAGTCCTTTCTGATCTTGGATCACTTGAAAGAAGGATATGCAGCTCCTCTTCTTGAGAGTGTATCACAGAGTACTGCTTTTGCTGTGTGTGAGTTGTATCCAAGTTTTGGCGGCATCTCCTCGTCAATGACCATATTTAGACTCTTACATTGGTCAAAGCTGAACGAGGACGATGTAGTTGCCATTGAGTAGATCGTCTTGGGAATAATCCGATCATGCAGCAAGTTATGGGCGTACAATATAGTAGGTCGACATGGGCTTGTTGACGATACGTCCAACTATCTCAAGGCACTGCTTGCAGAAGTTGAAATCTGAGTTTTTAGTGCCTGACAGAGCATGCAGGCACCCAAGGTCCTTGTTCGGTATCCCAAGGCTGGTCTTCTTGATATGGTGGTCTTGGCGCCTCTACCGTAGTCAAGCACAATGTCAAAGGATGATACATTCTTTGGTTTGGATGGGAACGTGAAGTCCTCCCAGCAGAGCATCTGCCACACGTACTTGTGTAGTGCAATTGATCTGCCACTTGCACGAATGAGATCAGCCCATAGCTGTGCTCCTTTTTTCAAATGTTTTACAGTGAGCCTCTTGCTCAGGAAGAACGAGCAGCTGCACTTCGAGTCATGGCATCGGTATCCTTGACAAAGCTATCATTGTTCTTGGCAATGAGACGGAGGACGTCAGCCATGTGCGGGAGGACGAGGCCCTCATGAAGTTCTTGGTGTGCAAGGAGAAGAGTATGGGAAAGAATGGTCCATAGGCTGGCAACGTCCCCCTTGCCCTGCCCCTCCCTGTGAATGTCGATGTCCTCCGGTTCCTGACAGAAGGTATTGTTGGACTCTCTGTGGCTTGTGTACGCATGCTATGCTTTATCAAGGCCATGATAGCATTCCTTGCTCTCAACAAGCTCTTCCACGGTTAAATAGTGAGCATTAAGCTATGGTGGCTGCCAATAGCTGTGGCCACAGTTGCTTGCCTTGTCACCGCCGTCGACTTCCAAGGCCACAAATGTGTGGCCACGAGCGCGCTGACGTCATCCATCTGTTGCCCCCACGTGAGGCCATCGCCAATTGCCGATCAACACACCCTTGCAGCCAACGTCCAGCAGAGCTGAATTGTTGAGTAAAATAGAAAGAAAACCACAAGGAAAGTTTCCACGGCGGCCATGTTTGCTGCTTTGTTGTTCAGCCAGGTTCCACCCCGAGATCTGCTCTATTGCAGCATGAGCGAGGCCACTCCTCATGCTGTTGGTGCTTGAGCTTCCCTAAGGCTCGAGCACCATACGGCCACTTTGGCATAAGGGAGGACAGTGTCACCCCATCATACCATTGGAGAAAGGGCAGGGGGACTTGCCCCATTCTTTGGGTGCGCCCACAACAGATCCGTGGGTTGCTGTGAAGCTGTGGCTCCACAAGCTCCCCACCTCAGTCCGTCCTCTCTTGGTACCTTTTACTGATGCACCATATCTTCTACTTGAGGCTACGTGGCGTGTTGGCAAGAAAGAGAGACTTTACTAGAAAGTATGTGCCTTTGTGCCCCAATGGCCAAAGTGTCCACGAGGCACGGGTCATTGGGGGGAGGCGGGCGGGATGAAAGATTATTGCTATCCTACTGTGCTTGATGGCATTATGGTTATAGTGAGCTCTTTCCACTGCTCAGCTGGCAATTTTATAGGCCGGTCTGACTCCTGAGAGGAGCTCAACGAACGGACAAAAACATCCAAAAAGATTGCACAATGCTGACCACATGAACATGAATTGAAACTAGATCCTACGTTGAGCCTTGTAGGGCTTCAACGTGGGAGCGCGCGTTGGATCTTCTCGGTTTTTACTTGTGTTCGGGGGCGTCCAGACCAAAACATTTGCCGGTGAGCGCAAGCACGTTCAAGTCTCCAGCAAGTCCGGACATCGGTGGCTCCGCAAGCTCTGCCACCTCAATCCGTTCTCTATTGGTACCTTTTACTTAGGCACCATATCTTCTACTAGAGGTTACATTGTGTGTTGTTTTACTAGAAAAGTCACGCCTTTGTGCCCCAATGGCCAATGTGTCAGTGGGTACGGGCCATTGTCTGTCATTGGCAAAAAAAAGGGTGACAAGTGGGTGGGAAGAAAGCAAGTTCGCAACATGAAGGATGCAAACCAGTGGAAAAAGGTCCGCTCCCATTGAGACTTGAAACATGAAGGCTACCGTTGGGGTACGGGCTGGTTTGGAATGAGTCAGGAGTTGCCAGCATGTAGCATACGTTGGGCATAGTCAGACATGAGCGGGGCCATCTGGACGTGAAGGTAGCGGAGCATCTCGTCAGAGCGCCAACAACCAACAAGGCAGATGACATCTGGATCCACTTTCCCGATGAGAAGCGCAGTGGCCCCGGCAGCGCAAAGACAGCGGGCCAAGACATCGGAAGGAAGGAAGCCAAGATCAGTCCCGATATCACACACAGTCTGGCGCAAGAGCGACGTCATCTGGGAAGGTGTGACACTGGTGGGCCAGCTAAAGACCAGTACTAGTGGGGTGTGTGGGCTTGCATTTTCACTCCGCAGGTAGAGGACTCGTCGGATCAGTGCCTTAACTGATCATAGATATGGATCAACACTGCAGACTAAGTTTAAGTCAATGACTTTTCTACGCACTCCATTTTTCTGCTCTGTGAAAGTCAGGGAACCGAAACGGGCTCGGAGAAGTTGGCATTAGGGAGCAGTCCAAAGGGACAGTCGTGCTGTTCCAATAAAGAGCCGACCATCATCCAAGGTAAACGGAACAGCGTCGGAGGGCGAGTCTGTATATTCACCAGGCCGTAGGAGAAAGAAGAATGATAATCATGTCCACTGTAGCACGGAGGAGATGACTGGTTGGATGGGAGCGCTGGGTAAGGTAGACCAGTTGTTGTAGGGCCTGGATTGGCGCTGGCTTGACCCGCATGGGAGGTGGGTCTTCTTTCTTCCACGCAGCAACCATCAGAGCTAGCAGAAGTCAATCTTGCCGGCGGTGTTCCATCGCAGGTCGTCGGTTCTCACATAGAGGAATGACTGTGCAACGAGCCATACGTATCTTCAGTCAATCTAGCCCAAATTGGACGTTTACTGGAAGCAAGTTCTCCTAAGCAAACTCGTTGGGAGAAGACTCGAAGGATTGGAATCTTGTCTTCGGAGGCTTGGAGAAAGGGGTTGAGGCCCAGGTCAGCAGTGAAGTCGAGTTGCAGATGTTCCAGACAGTGTTGGAGTAGGCGGCACTACCAGGAGTGACTCCTGCTGCGACTGTTTTCTGAGCAGTGCAAAAATCCCACTGAGACCGAAATATTCCTGACATCAGTCAAAAAATACTCAGATGCCTTTACCTTCGAATAGATTTTAGTTTTGCGTATCAGATTTTTCATTCCGCTGTCAAATTTCTCTTTCTCCTTAGCGATCACATATCCTGCCGATGGTAACCTTTCTGCTGCCGGCGGTGGCAAAACATCTGATGTAGATCGCTTATTTCTGATACAAATATTTTCTATTTGATATCAAAATATTAATATATTATCGTTCAGGGATTTTTTACACCAAAACAATTATTTAGTTTCTACTAACGCCGCCTCCCCCCCATCAACTTCACTGCCCACGTGGAGAAGTCGTACTACAGTGTTACATTAAAATTAACAATTACTATGTACTCTTAGTGTTGATAAGATAAGTCCGCAAAGCCGCTCATTGTCGTCGCTGCCCTTCCTGGTCAAATCGTGTCTACCATGCCCCTTGTCTCCCCGTCCACCCCTCTCTTCCCCCCCTCGTCCTTGTCGTCATCCACCCTGGCCACACGACGTCCTGTGCAGCGCTTCCACATCGTCTGTTGCACGACTGGATCCTCCTCCCCCCTTCTCCTCCGTTTCCAGATCCTCAACCTCTTTTGGTTGGTCTGAAAGAAGAAAGAGGGTCGATGATGAGTTTTATTATCTCAAATATAAAACAGTAAAAGTAAAAACAAAGGAGACATACCTCGTGTTCATCTTCCACACCCGCCCTCCCCATCCTCATCCCTCTTCCGGTTTTGCCCCTGCAATTGCTCCATCCCCTCTGTCAATTTCAGTAGCTGGCAGAGGTGGAAGGCGTGAGTGGTTATTTTCAGTAAGAAAACAAAAAAGAGAAAATCATCTCTCAGCTCGTCTTACCTGCAGCGTCGCACCTGCGGTGGCATCACCATGATTTGGGGCAGTGACGGGCGTCCTTGCAATTGCTTCGTCCCTTCCCTGTCGACCTGAAGGAAGAGGAAAAATAGTTATTGTTAGTTCTATTTTTTGAAACAAAACCAAAATAAACCGACTCACTTTCTTACCTCCGGCTTTACACCAAGCTTTGGGACAGGACGGTCATCCGCTGCTGAAGGAGGAGAAGTCGGCAGCAGAGGAATTGCCAGGCTGACTCCGTCGGTCGAGCCGGCGGCGGCCACAGAGGCACTGGCCAAGCTCGTTGTCGTGGAGGGAGGGTGATTCTGCCCAGCCGCGCCGGACTCCCTTCAGTTACATGTCAGATTTAATTAAATCCAGTTTAATTAGGTTTCACATCCTATTTTCGTATTACAGCATTTCAAATGTAGTCAATGGGATCATGTCATTATTATATCAATAGTTATCAATGTAGGGTAGTTATTCATCTCGTACAAACAATAACAATGGTTTGTAAAAAGATATTCTTGTACGTACATTGGAATCACTTAGATTAGTTCCCATTAAGGATTGAACGTTTTGGATCTTTTCATGTAGGAATTAGTAATATGTAACTACCTACTCCTACTTATGTACGTCACGGCCTTCATCTGAAAATTCCACACAACTCATCATGTTCGCCTCATCGCACTCTTCATAACCAGATTATCACCCTCGCTCCTTTAATTGAAGCATGTCCGTCGCCGTCCTTAGCCTCGACTCTCTTGAGAGGCAGATTGCATTTGGGCTCACTCAGGATGCAACCGTGATTTATTATCAACACTTTTTGAACGCGTTTGACGATTTAATCGAAGAGGATCATGCTAAAGCGAACCAAGAGTTGAGAAAATTCAAGTACGAACTTGGAACCGGAAAAATCGTCTCTGTTACAGCTGGCAAAGACCTCGAGTTCCGTGGGAGGACTCTTTACGTTATGAACGTCAACTTTCGCGATCTTCGTTGTGAAGCGCATTTCCTGCTACGCCGCCGTGGTTCCCCTTCGGATGCGGAGGTCACCCCTTACTTGTTCCCCAACAAAGCAGTCCGCGATCAGGCCGTAGCAATTATCAATAGCACATGAAGGAGTGTTGAAACCGTATTAGACAACACTACGTCCTACGACCATACTGTTCTCCCCTACCAATGATGAATCGGTGTCAATTTAGGAAGCGATAGATATCACCTCGTTCAAGTTAGAAACCTAGCAGGACTCGTTTAATTACGATCTATCCTACATTTAAACTGATTATAATATATGGGATATGACTTCTGTTAAGTTAACAAGGTATCAAAACTGGTGTAATTATGATGTGTATTATATTTAAACTCTTTCTACAACATGGCAAAAATTGAATTGTTAATTATTTTTCAATCTCAACGTAAACTCAAGTTTATCAAATTGTCAATTTTGTTACAATAGAAATTTCAATTGCTACTCGCGACTCGCTTCGACCTCCTTATTGGAGATATCTCCCTATCACTCTGTGCCCCTTTGTCCGTGTCCTCCTTCTCCTTATTGTTGTCATTGTTCTGCATTTTCTCATTACTTTCCTCACTGTTCGCATTGTTGTTGTGTTCTTGTTCATCTTCATAACCTTTCAATTTCCCATATTTATCCAAAATCTTTTTAATGTATTGTCCATTTTTCATGTTTGCCTCTTTCCTTCAAAACTCTTCAATATCTGCGACGCCCTCTTCGCTCATCTCTGGCTTTGCTCGGAAGTAGTTTGCGAAAGTAATCATGTCTTCCAATGGTTTATCAATCTTTTCATTTTTCAAGATCCATCGGGCATAGTCACCATAGTATCTTGACACTGCATCCACTTTCGTCAGCCCCGGATCTTGTCCTCTGGCCAAGCTTCTAGATGACAGTCTCCAAGCATGAACATAAAATGCTTAAATTCAACGTCCTGACAAGCTTCTCTTTTGCTGACCCACAGCATCTGATTGAAGGTCTTTAACCCAGGAATTTGTTCTTGTTGCGCCCCGTATATTTCAACAATTTTGTTTAATACATTTGGTGGAACAGAATCTTCGCATCTCTGCCGAAATACTCTGTCGTCTTCTGGCGTTTCAAGATGTTCGACGTCTTCGAGAGATGTAAGTAGAGGCAGGAACAGCATCGCTTGTTGATAATGGGCTTTGAATGGTAGTACCTTGAGCTGTGCTGGTGTTTGACTGAAAGAAACAAAAAAGTTTGATTATGGGTACCATAATAACCGAACCAAATCACGCAATTCTTTCTCCTTCACCTGAACGTATTCCCCCTGATTTTTTGATTCAATGAGATACCTTAAATGACGAACCAAATCATTACCGTCTTGGTCATTTGTCTTTTCATTGTCATTTGAGTTGTTATCAATAACGCCATAATCGTCCAGTTGAGGATTGATATTTCGTAGCGTTCCTTCCAAGTGTTGTAAAGTCAAAGTCGCTTTACTATTGTCTCCCACCTCTTCTTTCAACTTTTTGAGATGACCCAGACAGAGAGTCCAATGTGCGGTCTGAGCTGTTAACCCTGATGCGATATTAGTTAGAACAACTTCGGAAGTTAAACGTACATCACCCGAACTTACCTTCTCCCCGACGTTTTTTATCGTTGGAAATGTCATCACCTTTTAATTGCTGAGGTTAGTTCATTCGTTTATGAATCGATGCAAACGAATACAATAAATCTTACCGTGGTCTTCGTCAGCACGTTGCTCAGAGGCCCTCTATTTTGTCGTCCTTTTCCTTTTTGCTAGAAGTAATAAATTTGCTGGCTTGCCCCTGGAGAGATTCGTCAGTCGACATGACGATATCCAATTCGATAACATTGTTCTTACGCCGTTTCAAAAGAGGCGTTTCATATGCTGATTCGGCCCCCATCTTTTCCACTTCTTTCTCTCTCTTCTTTGTCGCTCTTTTCTCGGCATGCTCTCGTTTCTTAGTTTCCTCTTCTTTTTTCCCTTGTGATTTTGTAAACTCGTTGTATTGCCTGCCAAAATCAAACATCTGAATGTGACTAACATTCTCACTGTGACGATATGCATCTTGTATCTATTTCGCTCTGCGTATTAGTGTATGATCTTCATATAGCTCATATTTTTCTTCCAATGTCAACAATTCCAGCGTGGTGATATTTACAACCGCTAGCTCTTCATCAAGCCCCTTATCGCTTAAGTCGAAAGCTGTAAAATTCGCAATGCTGTGGAGAACGTCCTGATCGTTCTCCTCTGCAAGACACCCCCATTTTCTCTTCCATTGCCTGTATTCTCTATCGGGTGTTTTTCTACCAACGTACCACAGTATTTTTCCACCGTGTGATATAAAAGGTGCATCGAGTTTGTTCATTTTTTCTTCAAAATTCAAAGAAACAGATATGAGGAAGAATGGAAGAAGAGATCCCCCAACCTCTTTTCCTCTGTTCTCAAAGACTCGATCAATCACTTGAGACAATCCAGGAGGCTGATGTTTCTTTCCACCACTGTAATGAAAAGAAACGACGTTTTTCAATTTGGTCAACATCCCTTTCTCTTCAACATCGAGTGTTTCACCTGAGTAATATCTCTCCATGAGTTTGAACTCTTTCATGCTTGTTTTCCCCAACTCAGGGCAAATGCCATGTTTTACTATGACTATAACCGTTTCAAGAACGAAGCGTCGCAAGACCAAAGAAGGTAGCCA
>JALLPA010002424.1:0-12636 GCA_036939895.1 Thalassiosira exigua | reverse complement strand
CCTTGATCTTTCCATGGATCATTCCACCACTCAGGCAATGAGCTGTCTTGGTGCTGGGAACGTTGGTACTTTAGCAAACTCGCTTGTCTTCTCAGATTACTTGTACAGGCCCTTAGACCTGTTTCTAAGCATGAACCTGAGCCACAGCAAAGACAAACAAACACACATCTTTACTTTGCTGATAGTACCCTCTCGAATGCAATCTATTTATGACATTTTTCTTTTGCGAGAGCCCTCATCATCATGTGTTGCATTTTCAAGGCCAAATAGCATCGCATAATAGCACATTTTTACATCTCATGAGATAGTAATAACACATTTGTTAGTATCACAACTCAAGAAGTTTTTTGTAATTTATTTAACCTCATGTCATTTTTACCACACTTTTTTACTAGCTCTGAAAGTTTTCATGACAAAAGGTATTCACACATTAACCCATCGGAGCTAAAAAGAGTTTTATTTAGCAAAAAATGGCACTAGAGATGAAAGGTACATAGAAGCGTTTTCTGGCTGACACAGCGATAAGCACATTGTCTACCTAGCAATTTGGTATCACGATGATAGTTTGTTTTGCACCTTCATAAATCATAAGAAGAATCTGCACCTTTGTTAAAAGCTTCTCACTCACCTGCTTAAAACTATATGAAGCACATTGAATGAAAAAGAACTCACGTGATATATGACCATAAATTGATCCTATGGTTTTAAGATCCTTGTTCGGATCAATTTTTGGCCATTTGCATGTAATGATACTTTCTTTTATCATGTATCATAAGTACAAAGTGACAACAAAACTCTCATTTTTTTTGCGACGACAGCAATCGGCAAGTGCTACTGAAAAGTACAATTTCTATCGTAGGACACATGATTTAACTCAAGGTATGATTAGAAGATCGAAGTGCAGAGCCCTGCTCGCCCTATATTTCTCTCCCATTATCCGATGATCTGCAGTTATCAATGTAATGCCATAGAACAAGTACTGCTTCTAATACTCGTACGAAGCTTAGTTCTATGACTGGTATTGTCAACATAGGAGGAAAGAAATGAGCTCGACGCGCTCCTATTTCCCTCCTTTAGCTTCTGTAGTGTACGAGTGAGTACATACAGGTTAACCGTTTCGGCGACTGGCCCTCTCCGAGTACGGGCGACACATCAGCGCTACATCACTGTTCCAGTGCGCGTGATAGCATAGGTTTCTAGGATATCTATAGAGATCCACAGTATCATCAAGCATTGCTCAGAGTTTCACTCCACCATCTTGATTCATTCTCAATTCATTCTCGATAGAAGTAAACAATCACAATTTCTCTGAATCAATTTATGTAACAACGTATCTAACGTACCTATGACATTATCCTATCAACTGAGGTAATGCAACCAACAGCTGCTCCATCGTCTGCAACACAAGTCTGACATTCTGGAGCCCACCACCATGACGGCACTAATTGGCTGTAGGTCCCATTCCACTATAGGCAAAATGTATGGCAAGAAGGGCCAAATATCTTATATTACTTGATCTAGATAAGATATCTGCCATTGTTGCAATACATATTTAGGTCTACAACTCTTGATGGTGGCCGACCAAAGGAAGAAAGTGGGCACCCTATATCAAACAAAGTGTGGCTGGGACTTCAGCGTCAGCCATGGAGCTTCATCAGCAGGTTGTTGGGGGATAGTGAGTGGGGTATGATTGTACAGAACCCATCTTACCTGCTACTAGAGAGTCTCCAATGCCAGGCAAAGAGGAATGCATGTTGTGCGTGGTTACTATTGTTGATATCAATCAATGTATTTTTTTGTTTTTGGTGGCAAACAATCAAGAAAACGTGGAGAGCATCTAATATTTTTGTGTTTTGATAGGGTTATTAGTTCAGGTGTCTCAACATTTTATTGGGCCCATATAGACCAAACTTGGACCTAAGCATGTAAATGTATGTACTTATTCAGAATGAAATTAATCATGACATTACTTCGATGAGAGAATATATTTGATGTGTATATCTTGATTTCTATGCATACGTCATATTTACTTGAAGTAAACGTGTACGGAAAATATTGACTGGAGCAAGACATTAAAAGTTCTCAACCTCTTTTTCCATAGTGCACAAGAAATATCTGTGTGGCAATTACCACAATAAATCCCATTTGCACCTAATTCATGGAAATTTGGGGCTTATGCTGATCACAGAGATAAGATTTTGCCAAAATTCATACAAAATGACCTCCAAACTGCACTGTATGCTCTGGCTAGCACTTCGTGTGCATTTGTTGGGCACTGAACTAAAACATTGCATCGAATAATAATGCAAACACATTTCGAATGAAATCAAGAGGGGCTAACTGTTGATGATAGTGGTATTCCGTCCTCCTTCAAAATCGGCGATCAAAGATGGAAACATCGAGATTAATACTTTTGGTGCAGATTCTGGAAAATTTCTGATTGATACTCCCACTTGTTTAAGAATTTTTGGGCTCATTGAAGAAACGGAGTGCATATGGGCTCCACTACCTAGATATAATAGCCCCAAAGTTATGATAACTACCTACCTACAACATGGTTTTGTTCTAATAAAAGGCGATTCCAATAATAAGCAAAAACTTGATCAAAGCTCATTTGTGGTACATTTTTACACAATGTATCAGTCAATTATCTGCTCTCAATCCCCGCTCATTTTTGTTCTGGGACATTATTGCTGCCATTTTGTTCACTATGCTTAGCCACTCTATTGATTCCACAAACACAAACAACAACACAATACTGTCATCACAAAGCAAAACACAGTCAAGCCTCTTTTGCCACAGGACCCCCCTCAAAATCATTTTAATTTCTGCCTTGGCAATGACATTCAACCTCACCAACCGCATCCGTTGCTTCTTTGTTCAGTTTTTATGTTCAGTTGCCTTGCTCGTTTTCCTTGTTTTTTTTGCCCTGTTCATTCTTTGTTATGACCTGTTTGTTGTATGCTAGCCTATTTGGTAACTGGAATTGTGCCTTTGTGTGTCACTCTTCCTGTCTGCAACATTGACCCATCACTTTGATTGCAGGTCGGATTGTGCTTTTACTACATTGCTTACATTGTTTGCTGTGTTCATTGTTTTGCTCTGTTCGTCATGATGCTCGTTGTTTCATCCTGTTTGCTGCACTTGTCATTTCGCTGATCTCGTATTATTTCTCATTTGGACTCAAATACACTCACTGCATCTTTTTCTTCGTACTCACCTTGAAGGAGGAAAGGTAGATGTTGAAGGGCGACAGGGAGAAGAACCCGCCGCTCCCACACAGTAATTGTAACCGTAAAATAAATCTGGTGGGCATTACTGGCTTGAGTGCTATAAACTAACACCGTGACCCAGATTACACCCCAAGCACGAATACGCCAATGTCACCGCACCAGGATTTGTCCAGAAGGACGATCTAATGGTCAGCCTTTCACTCACAAAAACAATCTCAGTCTTGTTCCTTCTTACGGATCAAAAGGAAATAATTAGTGTCCTCAGGCTAAAAATAGTCAAACATTATTTTTGGCTGCAATATTATCAAATTTATTAGTTTTGTAGATCATACCTTGTTTCCCTCAGCTTCTTTGAGATGAGCGCAGTTTTCACATCAATGATCGGACAAGCCTTGGCAATGGGCAGTGTCTTGACCCCACAGGACAGACCTGTGTATGACAATTAAGATCCATCAGGTTCGATGGTATGATGGCCCAGATAGCATATCTGCATGAAAGGAGAGGGTAATTTACATGGACAAACATGTTGTTACAAAATACTTTTAGGTGGTTGACAACAACATGTCTTGGAAGTGGTACCAATCAAGGCAACCTCGAAGGAAACACAAATTTTTGAATATAGTGACGGGTGCAAATGCAAACGTGATGTTTTGTGGACATCATTTTGCTTCTGTTCATAAGAATTTTCAATCATTCTATTCTAACCTTTGTCATTGTTTACATTTGCCACTTTGAATCCATTTCTCATGGGGCAGGTTTATGTGCCACGGCCAAAAGGGGAGCGACAAGCGAGGCCCTTTTGAACAGGAAAATTGGGCTCACTCAACTACCATAGGTACACGCCGAATGCACTCCGCACACACTTGCTTTGAGTCTAGGAGCGAGACTCCTCGTCGCTGCCGACCCACTCCGCCGTCGTCCCCGTCCCCTGCCTCCGAAGGCTCGTGAGGCCGAGCAGCGACTTCTTCATCCCGCTAATCCTCCCCTTCGCCTCGCCGCCCTCCGCCCCCACCCGAAGCTCCGCGACGATTGCATCCAAACTGCGACACACTTCGTACATCCCCGGCCGCTTGCGCAGGTCCTCCTGCCAACATGCCTCCATGAGCCGCCCCAGGTCCTTGGGCCAAACGGCCTTGGTGCGAAGCACGAGGGCCTCGGACCGCTTGAAGGGATCGCGCTCCGCGCGCCAGTCGACGTAGCTCGCGGGAAGGCCCTTGCCTCCCTTCCGGACCCACGCGAGGGATTTCTTGGACCCCAAGACGGCGGCATCTGGACGCTCGCCGCCGCGGAGGACGTCCTCCTGGTGCCTACTCAACGAGTATCCCTCGAAGGGCGTGACCAAGCTCGCCACCTGGTAGAGGTTGATCCCGAGGGAGTACACGTCGGCCTTCTCGTTGTATGGACGTCCGAACGCCACCTCCGGGGCCATGTACCGGCGCGAGCCCGCCCGAGCCGTGAGCTTGAAGGTCTTGACGTCGCTTTCGATCCCGAAGGCGGGGTCGAATTGGAGGTACCGCATCTTGAGCTCCTTGGCCAGACCAAAATCGAACAGCTTGGGGACGTCCGTGTAGCAGGTGCACTCCTGGCCGTCGCCGACGTCCCTCTTGCCACAGGAGCAATGCTGGTGCGGCCTCCTGTAGAATCCAATGTTGTCCGGCTTGACGTCCCGAGATATGATGTTGCGGTCGTGGAGGTAGCTGACGGCCGAGGCCACTCCCCCCAGCCCCTCGAGGCGTTCGATCAGCTGAATCTTCAATGTGTCCAGGAGGCCTCCCGATTCGTCCATTGAGGATCCACGACGGATCACGCGCCGGAGCATCCCCGACCTACCTGAGGAGGGGGCAGGGCGCTGGCCTGGTCGACTAGCCGCGACCTCGCAGGCGTCGAACGCTGCAGGGATGAAGACCGTCTCGATGCGATCGGCCAGCGTGTCGCGCAACGAGTCCAAGAGCAGGAAGAATCCAAATCTGTGTAGGTAACTCGTTGGCCTCCGGACATATCCGAGGTCGTCCTCGTCGTCCGTGTCGTCCTCGTCTGGGCAGTTGTACTGGTGCTCCAGGCTCCCGTGCCCCACGTGATGGAGCTTGATTATGTGCTCGTGCGAGAGGAGGGCGAGGAAGCGCGCCTCGACGGCGAGGTCGGAGAGGAAGCGCTCGAACACCTTGTTTTGGGGATTGGGGCCGAGACCGTCCCAAGGAGGGGGTGCCGTCTTGGTCGGAGAGAGGTATTTCATGGCGTACACGCGCGGGGGATCGCTGAGGGGCGAAACGAGGGAGACGAATGTTAGTGTTGGAGGTGCAAAGTTGACAAAGTTTCGGCAGGTTTTTTCCTCGCTGGTTCTGCCTCTCAAAGTCCCACGACTTGAATGCCGCGCCTCACAATCGAGTCCCACGCATTTCAAATTATTTAAAAATGGATATGCGCGCTTGGGGCATTAACTTCTTGTCAAGTTTTGAGTCCCACCCGTTTTCGAGCCCGAACTTCAACCTTCCAGAAGTTCACAAAAACTGAGAATTTTCATCAAGTCCCGCGTGTTTTTTGAAGACGGAGTCCCGCGCTTCAAAAACTTCTGATTCAAAAACGAAACTTCCGCGTTTCAACTCACCTCGCGCACAGATTTTCCTCCTCGCCCTTGAGTCGCGCCGCCCTCACCTCGCAGAACGCTCCCTCGCCTAACAGCTCTCCCCACTCCACGTCTCCCTCGTCCACGGCCGGGATCGGCGCGAAGTTCGACAGGGACGAGTCGCGCTCCTCTCGACCCTCCTCGTCGGCCTCCTCCATGGCCTTGGCCCGTCCACGCGCCTCGGCCTCCTCTATGGCCCTCGCCTCTGCGTCCTTCTCCGCCCTCGCCTCGACCTCCGCGTCGAGTTTTGCGCGGTCGACGGCGTCTGCGGAGCGAGATCTGGGCATGAAGTCAGCGGCTCCTCGGTCGAGCAGGTCGAGCTCGCGCGGGTCGGTGAAGCTGCCGAGGAGGGCGTCATCTGCGCTGGTCTCATCGTCCGCTTCGCCGTCCCCTTTGTCAGAAACTTCGGCCGCCGTTCGCTCGGCCTCGGCTCTCGCCACAGCTGCCAGGAGGTGAGCTTCCGTCTCGGCATGAGCCCGGGACCGAAACCAGCTCGACCTCGACGCTTGAACGGGGAAGTGGCGGCTGTCCACGACCAGCTCGGCGAGGGTGCGATGCGCGAAGCGGAATTCCTTGGGTTCGTGGGGGAACATGAGGGGAGGGCCGTCGGCGGCGTCGACGTCGTAGTTCTTGTTCGCGGCGGCGGACCGAGCCGTTCGGGCCTTTCGGAAGACGGCGGCGAGGTTGGAATTCGGATCGAGGGTGCCGAGGCCGAGGCCGCGGATGGCCTCGGCCGGTTCGGGGGTCGGAGCCGCCGGCGCCGGAGGAGGAGGCGGCGGGAGCGTCATGGTCGAAGAAGTTTGAGTTTGAGTCGCTACCATACAAGTTGTTTGTTTGAAAACAACAATGAAAGGTTGCACACATGTTAGTACGATACGATATGTACTTTCGTCTTTAGTTATGGTAGGGTACCTACCTAACTTCGTACCATATCGTATCTTCGCTCACAACGTTTTGCGGCCACGGCCCGCCGTCGCTCCCAATTTGGAGCTCTCAGAACACCAGAGAACTCCTTCTTGTTTTGAAAAAGATGTACATCTTTTTCAACGTCAAATGATTAGGACACCTGGCAATATATCGATTTTCCAGCGTTTGACATAATATGTACATAGGAAAAACGCGTCACCGGTCCTGAAGCCGCCGACCCAGGCTCGACCATTCTCACCATGACCATGGCCAACTCCTGACACCTCAACGCAAGCCGATGTTCACGTCCCGACGATTTGGTATGAACCCTCTCCCACCAACATCTTTTTATTCGTGCCGTTCAGAAAGTCGCCCCGCAGCGGCACATTGTCTTGTTGTGCGACGGTGGAGCAATGAGGTCCGAAAGGATCTAGACAGTTATTGTTGTGAGGTCGAAGCCCGAACATCGACGACGACGACGACGAGGCGCGCGAGCGTGGAGGACGAGGAGGGATGGCAACGAGAGAACGAGGCGCATTGGCGCCGAGTTCTCAGAGGGGAGAACGACGGCCTCGTCGTCGCGATGTCGAAGGTCGTCTCGTCGCCGCCGTTGGCTCTTGTGCCGCTGCTGGGCTTATTGTTCGCAGCTCGTCCTTCGGACTCGCGCCTCGCTCGCGACCCGACGTCAAATCAAATATCCTCGGGGAGGAGAGAGGCACAACGAGCTCGTTCGGTGCGGGCCCCGACGATTATCTCATCGCCGCCGTTGTCGTCGCTTGGGCCGGTGCCTCGCCAGAAAATGGAAATGGAGTCACCGTTCGCTGGAAAATGGATCGCATCGCCGAGAGCGGTCGTGACAGTCGCTTCGGCGCTCGATTCAGAGCCGTTCTTGGGAAACCGACCCCCGCTCTGCCTGGACCTTCCGTTGATAAATGGAGCCTGGCGCCCCGATCGAATCGACAGTTGAAGTGACATTGAGCAAACGGAAAAGTTGTCGCATTCGTTCGGAATCGCCTTGCTTGCTTATTTGCTGCTTCCAGATGAAATACGCCGCAAACAATCAGGGGGGCCCACCCCCGCCACAGGCATCTTTCGATCGCTCCCCGCTCGGCTTTTCCGCCGAGAGCGCTTTCGTTTCGTTGAAGCCGCACCGTGTTCATTATTTGTTGTCCGTCCTTCTCGCTCGAAGAGGCACGATGCACCAGCCGTGGTCAAGCATCGACGAAGAGAAATAGAGAGGGGCAAAGGAAATCGCGAAAAGCGTTACTGGATCGACGTATGACTGCCGTCAACACGTGTGGCGCGTAGACGAAGAGAAGCCGAACGGCGATCGACGAAACCCGAGACGCGCGAGGCGAAGCTCGGTGGCGACGACCGGGACGATCGCAGTGGCGATCCCGCTTTCGCCGGGCAGGGATTCCGAAACCCCTGCGAAGAGATCGAGAAAGGCCGACGGGCCTTAGCATATTCCTCTTGGTGGCACAGGTCGCGAGTTTATAGACACGCCGTCGCTGTCGGGAAGTGGGCGCGAGGAGGAGGACCCCAGTTGCGGCGCCTCGCCCTCTTTGCGGCGTTGCAACTTCTCTTCTCTGCACTCGCCGGCTTCGCCACGAAAACGAATGGAGCAAAAGTCGGTGCGGCGATAGCGAGTCATTTGTTTCATCCTCGTTCTGATGATCGAATAGCGAAGGGAGTTCGACGTTTCGAATCCCTTGGCATCGAGCGATGGAGCAGGATCCCAGCCCCGACAAACTATCGCTGGAGGATCGACGCCGACGATGTTCGAGCGCCCGAGGAGGCGCTGGACGCGTCCTTTTTCTTGGCGGCGTCGCCGCGACTTCGATCAGCGCGACGGTCTCGTCTCGCGTGCCCGAGGATGCCGGCGCGCCTTAGCTCTTCGTCAGTCCCGACGACTGCTCGGCGCTCCTTCGAGGAGGCAGCCAAAGCAGCGCCGTCTCGACCTACACCGCCTCCGCTGGCGCGACTGCGACAGTCAACTCAACCTCCTCCTCTGCAACGGCCTCAGCTCGCGGGCTCAATGACGCCGGCGCGTTGTTTTTCGGCCCTCAAGAACCCAGCCAAAAAGGCGCCCACCGCTCGGAGAACTCGTCCGGCAGATTCATCAGCTCCGCCTCGTCGGCTGCGATCTCTTCGAAGCAGGCGCAAGAGAGCTCATCGCCGTTGGGCCACGGCGCCTCTGCCCGACCGTCCCAATTCCAGCTTGAATACGCGCTCGCTTGCGGCTACGGCGAGTGTGGCAACGTCAGCGCGCCCGCGGCGCTACGGGCCTTCGACTCCGACCGTGGATCCGTCGAATTAAAGATCGTCTGGATCTTATGACTGTTATCCATATAATCTTACGTGTACCACTTTGCATACTTCTATGATCTCGCCCTCTATCTCTTCTGGTACCTTCTGGTACCAGAAGGTACCTTGAGGTCGAATTGGGTTAGCGGGACATGGAATGCACAAGCAAGCGCGCCGCGCCGTTCGTTCGTAACTGTTTGTCACCTCACGATGCCCACTATCATCTCATGAGTTCTCGAGGGCTACGGACGCACGGGTTTGCCCACCTCGCACTATGACCTCGTCTCCGCAGACTTGCGGGCTGACTGGCGGGCACACTTCTTGCTCCCGCCCCGCTAGAGCCGGCGCCCGGCGCGCGCTCCCAGCCACCGCTTGCAACTTGCAAGTCCGACGATGACCGCTTCGGGGGCCAAAGTAGTAGTAACATCCCCTACTAACTTACTCTAGCTAGGCAGATAACTTAGCTTCCACGTGGCAAATTTATTTACTTCGAAATTCGGAAAATAAAATTTTCGTATGTGCTATGTATCTACTATCAGTTAGATAAAATACGTACAATAGGAGTAAGGAAATTTTTGTGCATTCGATTACGTTATTTGTGAAAATCGGGCTTTCTGAGAGCTTCTGTTTGACGGGAAGCGGGCCGCGCACATGGGTACTGGCCAGTACCCATTGCTCCTCAATGCATACCGATTGACATGTACTAACCAGTTCCCATGTGCGGGGCGGATATTTTGCTAGAACGGGGGTAGAAGCTGTGTACACGACCTTCCTTTGTGGGTGAGTTGGAGGAAAAAAAATCAAGATATCGTACGTAGCGTCGCTACCTATTGAGCAGATACGATACGATAGAAAAAGACCGAAAGGTAAAAAAAAATCTCCAAATCGTTCGTGTCCTAGATAGGTGGTTGGCGGGGGGTGTCGCGTCAGCGCTAGCGGCGCGAAGCGAGGCTGTCTAGTAAAAATTAAAACGGGCCACCGTGCTGCAGCGGCGGCTGCCGCCTTTCATTGAAGCTTGAGCGGCCGCGTGCCAATTGGCAGTTCAAAACGATTCAAATGATTTCAAATGCAACTAAAGAAAGAACCCATCATACAAAGTCTACATACCTACTTCTGGGTACAGAATGTCGAACATTTTGGCCAGACTAGCTTTCTTTCTATTTACTCATTCCATCTTCCTATTCATCTCTGGCGGGAAATAATTTTCGTGAGTTTCCTCTCTCCACCCGTCTCCGCCCAAAATCCAAAAGCCCGCGTCTCCTCGGTCGCATCCAGCAAAAAAACAAGCCCGCGGCCTCCCGCGGTCAAGGCGCCAAAAAAATTAAGCCGCCGCAACAGCAACGCAACAGATCGCCGCCCCCTCCGGCCCAAGGCTACCTATCCAGCGCGCCGTTGGCGGTTCCAGTTGACCCACACTTCTTGCCAAAGGAGTATCTTCGTCGTCGTGCATTCCCGAGGACGGACTGATCATTGTTTCAGGTCGCGCCGTCCGTCATGAAGGTCAGCAGCATCGTTTCCATCCTCGCTTTGGCAGACCACGTCCTCGCCGGAGTCCCGACGCGCAAGCGGGTCTTCAGGATCTACACTCCGGATGAAATAAGGCGCCTCGAATCCGCCGAGAACCGCGCGGGGCGCGATCTCAAGGGGGAGAAGCCGGAGAAGGGGCCCAAACCCGACAAGGAAATCAGTGAAATGAGCATGCCCGCCGAAGCAGATGCCATGAGCATGGCCCCGGCGGCGAGCCCCGACGACGAGACTACGATCGCCACCACGGTTGCCACCGTGGCCGCCACTGAAGTTGAAGGCAGCGCAAGCACAGTCGCGGTCCCAGTCGCATCGACCGCGATGTCGCCACCGAGCCCTTCGCCGGTGAGGGATATCCCTGAGGTTGTTTGGGATACCAACGCCACGACCATGGAAGACACTCCTGGCCCCACCCCGGCTCCTGTCATCAGTTACATCGTCGAAACGCCAGCTCCCGTCACTCCGGCCCCATTTGCTTTCACTCCAGCTCCTGTCACTCCGGCCCCTGTCACTCCGGCTCCTGTCACTCCTGCTCCTGTTGACCCGTCCCCCACTGATCCCCCTGTCGCTTCAGAGTCTGGCACCGGTGGTACACCGGTCAGTGCAATCACCAACCCAGATGCCGTACAGGCTCCCAGTGGGTAAGTTACTGGTGTTTGGGTCATTGTCCAGGTTCGTGAATTGAAGCCTCTGCATCTCACACTTGTGTCCTCCTACGTAAAACGCTTGGGTTTGTCCACAGTGCTATGGCGTACAGAATGACTTTGTCGGCGATGGCCGTGGCCTCCATCATGTTCTTACTGTATTAAGTCCAACCACACAGCTGGCTCTTTCTTTCTGGGTGGCATGCCCCATTGCATTTTAGGAATTCAGGTGAACATACAATGTGACAAGCGAGGGGGAATAAAAATACAAGTTGGTCCTTTGCGGCCTTGATGGGAGTTCTTGGGCCTGTGGGGGCTTCTTCAAATTGTGGGTAAAATATATGGCTTTGAACTCATCTTAAGTTTGTGTAAAGATTTTCTATCTCGTACTTGTGATGAGAATTGACTTTAGGTAAATGATTAAGATGGGGTACAACTTCTCCTGCGTGTTTGCAAGGAACCTGGAGGATTTCTATGTTGAGGAAGGCAATTGTTTAAAAAATTCACTATCAACTTGGCGTCATCATGGCCTTTAGATATTTGATGAGTTTGATAGGTATGGTAGCATGCAAGATCAATATACTAACCTGACTGGAGATGCACCATTACTACCATGTGGATGACTCTGGCCGCATCTTGCGCTTCCGGAGGAAGTCAGACAACATGTACTTATGAGAATATCTACGGGCCTCAAATACCCCATTTCTCTCTAGGAAACATAAGCTGACAGCAGTCAACACACAATGTCTCCTTTTGAGGGCACAACATTTTATTATGGATGGAGTGAGCACACCTCCTTTCAAGTGTTCATAATAAAGTGATTATTTCACTTTTGCAATAATCTTCGCTCCTTGCCAATCCACAAGAATTGGGATTAACCTGCTACTTGACATATCCAGTCCGGTTACGTACACTTTCACTCCAGTCTGGCCAAGTCACATGTAAATGATGAGTCCCTTGTAATCGACGTTTGGCGTGACCATGAAGCTTGGCCGGAGAATAGCACTGAATGGAGACAATAGCTCTATCCATGGATCTGTCATCTCCAAGTCATAGCAGTAGCTCCCATCAATTCCATAACCTGGACGATGTCAATTATTTCATTAGTAACCATTCCATAGTTGCTAAAAGGGGGTTGGTATCTTAATTTTGGTAATGCAATCATAAAACACTATGAATACACCTGCACATATATGTGGGGTGAAGAAGGTGACACTAATCGGGCACTTCTCTCCACAGAAAACTATGAATGGCTTCAGAAATGGCCGATCGAGGTTGTGGTGATGGACAGACGAGAGGCACAAGGCCCCCCATCACGGGACAGTGGTCACGTGACTGCGCGTAGCCACGCGCAGGTCCCACCATCACACGACGGCTCATTCCGTCTCGGGAGCGCTCA
>JALLPA010002421.1:0-11675 GCA_036939895.1 Thalassiosira exigua | reverse complement strand
GACGTTGGGCGCGGAGTTTGGGAGGACTTGGGGCAGATCAAGAAGAAGAGGAAGTTGCCCCACCGAACCCGCATTGGGGCAGATTGGAGCATGTACTACCGTGGGTGGCGCAACGGCTATCTGTTGCATCACTGCGAGGGCACACTCCTCCCTACTGGCGGCGGCGACACGACGGGGGCGGCGGGCGCGCCAACGGCGACGACGGCGACGATGGCGACCTCCGGCCCCGTGTCCCTCACACACGTCGGCGGAGGCGCTCCGTCCCTTGACCCCTTCGGGACCGAGGACGCGACGGCGTGCGGGATCGAGGCCCTTCTCCGCGTCTTGACGCCGATCGTCGCGGGATTTCGTCTTCAAGACGCCGCGGGGAACGACGTGAGATCAGACCCCGATCCTCATGCTGTACCACGAAGCCCTCGTCGATGCGCTGGGGGCGTTCGTGTCGTTGGATCGGACGCTGGCGGGTCCTATCGTTGGATCCCTCTTGAGGCCGGAGGTGTAACCGACAGGAGGGGGGGGGAATACTCCCAAGGTCGTGCTGCTGTTGCACGAGGTCGACGCGCTGATCGGCCTGTTTGTGGGGCGGAAGGGACGGACGCGGGCGAGGAGGACGAGAAGGACGCAGAGATGGAGGAACGGAAGGCGTTGTTCGACCTGTACTTGCTCCCGCTGAAGAAGGACGCAGAGATGGAGGAACGGAAGGCGTTGTTCGANAGAAGGACGCAGAGATGGAGGAACGGAAGGCGTTGTTCGACCTGTACTTGCTCCCGCTGAAGAAGGACGCAGAGATGGAGGAACGGAAGGCGTTGTTCGACCTGTACTTGCTCCCGCTGACCGCGCGGCATTGCGCGTGCGTAGCGTTGGAGAACTCGCGGACGTCCGGGCGGGCGCTGCAGTTCTTAAGGAACAAAACGTTCGCGATTATGGTGCAAAGGCGGCTGAGCGAGCTTGGGCCGCTGTTTTTGCGGCCGCTGTGCCGGCTTCCGGGGTTGGACCCGCCGTGGAACCCCACCGTGCAGAAGATGACGCTGCTCGTCCTGGGGGAGCTGGAGGGGTTCTACGACGACGGCTTCTGTCATTTGCGCCAAGAGTTGCATCGCGTTGTGGAAATTTGTGGCCACATTGATTGCGGACAATCCTGCGAAAGCTCCGGTGTCGATTTGCTTCCACGTTGCGCCGGCGGCAATCAGCCTCTGAAGTGCTTTGGAACCTTTGCAGTGAATGATCGCAAGCGTTGACGTCCACGCCATTTCGAAGAAGGTAATTGATCAGCAGCCGCGCCGTGCCGAGGGTCGTGTTCCGCCCCTGTCAGTGCGTGTCGACGTGGATCTCCTCGTGGGCGTCGAACACGGCCTGAACAGTGTCCACATTCCTGATCTGCGCGGCATCGTGAAGCCGCTGAAGGATGCGTTTCCGCTCAGCTTTGGGGTCGATTTCCTCGTCGCGGGCG
Source organism: Thalassiosira exigua (assembly GCA_036939895.1). Classification (NCBI taxonomy): domain Eukaryota; phylum Bacillariophyta; class Thalassiosirophyceae; order Thalassiosirales; family Thalassiosiraceae; genus Thalassiosira; species Thalassiosira exigua. The sequence continues at coordinate 10,225 of JALLPA010002421.1, read as the reverse complement.
CATGGCCATGGGACAGGTCTGCTTGGACCTGGTGCGACCCTTTTCAACTCGGCCAGTGGACTCATCGGCCTCCACTTCCAACTTCCGCACTCCCAATTCCCGGAGGAGCGAAGATGCAAAAGGATCTCCTGCTGTGGCCGGATTTCGCTTGTCGGAACAAACTCGCGGGAGCAACGAGGAATGTCAGGCCGGTCGGTTCAAGAGTCGGACCACTTCCAATTTTGGGCCCCTTTGGCTGGGAATGGGGGCACCGTCGCTGTATAGCGGAACTCCTCGATCAAGTTTGAACATGGCACGGCCCCAATGTTTCCTCGCGCCCTTCGAATGAACGCGCGCGTCCTCTCCGGTTTTCAGCGCCATCGGAGGAAGTTTTTTGGAGCCCCCAAGGGGCCCTCATCACGCGATGAGGCGGAGGCGGATCCTCACACTAATTGTCTGCCTTCACGTGTTGGTTCTTGGGCAGCTTCGTTGCCCGCGACGAGGAGGGCAGTACGGCCGCGAAGGGCGCCGGAGTGGTCTTGGTCGTCGTCGTCGTGCGTTGCAACCGCCTGCCCCCGCCTCGCATCATCGTTCGCCATCTCGCACGTTCGATCCACACTCCAAAAACCGGGATGAAACCATAACGACAACCTCCAGACACGACAACTACGCCTCTGCTGAAGTTGTATGGGAAGGGAACGTCTATCCCGCAGATCGTTGGATGGAGGCGTATTGCCTGCATCATGTCGGCAAGGTTGGGTAGGTGGCTGATGAAGGTGGCGGCCAGTCTGTACGTGCCAGGATGATGGTACGAGGAGATAGAGTCTGAATGCTGAAGGCTGGAGACTTCCAAAGCTCCCGGCTCCCAATGGGATTAGGAGACTCTGAATGAAAGTAGGCCAGGAATAGTACTGGCATTTTCATTTTCTCTGAAACAGGGTTGAGCGCACTTCGTACGAATGGTAGGTGTTGAACAAAAATGAAGGCACGACGATGTTTCACTAGAAGGATGAAGACCCCGATGTAACAATTTATTTCACAATTATTTGTGTTGGGGTTTCACATTAATGAATTTTGTTAAAAACGTATCTTACGAAATATTGCAATTATTGTCAACACATTTGAATAACTTACTATATGTTTTGTTTACAAGGGATAATTACCCCAAATAAAAAATCTTGACACGTGATGACCGCAGGGTGTATCGCACGGTAAATTTTGTGTGTTACACTCGTCGGTGGAACAAGGCTTCACTCCATAGCGTGGCTTAGCGCTACATACGATAGCCCGCGTAGCGGGCTAGTGATTTATGATATCCGTCTCTCTACAGTCTCCATCCAGCGACTTTTGAAATGACCCTCCGCTCGTGTTCTGGTCATTTTGATGGTCGAAGTTCCACGTGTCATTTTTACGTAGTTAGGAGTACGCTAGATTAGAGGCTGTGTCCGTCCGTAATAAAAAAACGAAACGGCCCCGTGAGTCGCGGATCCAGCCCCGGCCGGGAGGGGGTCGAGCGACAACACCCTCCCCCTTCCAATCGAAGACCCTCCAACGCCGCCATCGTTGATAACGCAGCGCCGCCGCATGAGAGTATCATCGGAATACCTCTGACAGAAACATAAAACAAATCGGGGGGAGTGTTTATGTCAGAGGTATTTTGGATTAGTGTTGCACCCTCCGAGATCCGTCCAAGTACCACCGCGCGCCGCAAGCTGCAAGACCATGGCGATGACGAGCAACGGAAGCCCGTCCCCGCCCTCCGTCGCGTCCCCGCCCTCCGTCGCATCTCCGTCTCCGTCGCCACCGCCCGTCCCCCCGTCGTCGTCGACAGCCTCCCCAACGCCAACGCAAGAAACGCTACACCTCCGTGGAAGACAGGGCCCGCGTCACCAATGCCGGCCTCCGTCCTAAATAAGCTACCAACTCAGTCGCAAAACAATGACAGTGTCAATGTGTGATGCCGCGGCAGAACATCGGCAATAGCAGCGACTCGGTGAAGCATAACATTGCTCCCTATAAGCAGAGCCAGGAGCAATCCGTCAGGAAGGCAATCTGCAAAGCATCGCCGCCTCTAGCGCCCACGTCGCAAATGGAAATCCATCATCGTCGAGCGCGGCCGTCCGGCGACTCCAACGCCGACGCGACGTCCGTCCACGGAGGAGGCCGAGCGGCCCCGCCGCAGCGGGCCGCTCGAACCTCCGGATCCGTCCACGCCAAGGCCCGGGCGGCCCTCGCCCGAAATCCCTACGGCCCGGCCGCGTCGACGGTCGCCGACGTCGCGCTCCTCCGATCCGTCAAACTCCTACTGCTCTTGGCCGCACTGTGGTTCTTCTGGACGATGGCCGCGGTGAACGCGCCCTCGCTGGACGCCGCGCCCGTCGAGGACGACGAGGCGGGGAGCGCGATCGGCCCCGCCGTGCCGAACTTGCGAACGACGCGGTCGGCGACGGCCGATCCGAAGGAATCGGACCGCGCCCGAACCGAAATACAATTCCTCCGGCGGGAGTTCTACGAACGATACGGCGGGGAGGAAGCGGCGCGGGGCATCCTGACCAAGGGCCTGCGGACGTTCGAGGCCGAACCGAGCGGCGGCGCGAAGGGCGGCGCGGCGCGCGCGACGGCCGATCGGTTCTTGAGCGCCGTCGCGCGGCGCGAAACGGGTCCCGCGGCGTCCTCCTCGACGAAGCCGACATTCGTCGCGGCCTTCGGCGGCTATTCCGTGACGGTCGGCCGGGGCAACCGCCTCGAGCAGTCCTACCCCTTCGTTCTGAAGGAGGTCCTGTCGCCGCTGTTGGAATCGCCGCCGTTCGGAATCGAATTGATCGTGCGCAACTCGGCCATCGGGGGCATACCCAGCTTTCCCTACGGGTGGTGCCTGCCCAACTTCCTGGGGGACGACGCCGACCTCGTGAGCTGGGACTACGGCATGAACGAGGGGAAGGGCGCGCAGGGGCTGGAGGGGTACGTGCGGCAGTCCCTCATGATGCCCAAGTCGCCGCCGTTGTTCGTCCTGTTGGACACGAAGAGGCCGAGGTTGGATCTGTTGCAAAAATATGTCGATTTGGGAGCGTTGCCCGATCCCGTCGCACTCGGGCGAGATGCCGTGGACAAGCGAACGTTGGAGAACTGGTTGAAGCTTCCTGACGAGGACCGTCCCGCCGGATTTCGGAAGTGGGAGGAGTGGGGCGCCCCCAAGGGCGCGCCGGGGCAGAGTCCCTGGCATCCCAAGAAGATGGAGCACGAGCTCATGGGGTGGACGCTCGCGATGCACATGCTGGACGCTCTGGAAGTCGCGCTGGACGTCATGGGAGAGGATGCGAATTGGAGGGACGGAGTCCTCGCCCGCGAACGTCAAAGGCAATTATCTATGGATGACCATGTCCTCCCGCCGCCGGTCACGGACGTCGACAGTACCGGCGTGGCGTCCATCCTGCACGGAACGCCACACGGCGATGACAAATCCCAGTGGAGCATGAACCGCATATCGTGCCGCACATCGTTCTTACCCAACATATCCGGCAACCTCGACTCCATTGTACGGTCGGGGGTCACAAAAGACGACGAAGATATGCTGAAACCTCGCGACGATTCCTTGTTCGACGGGGGGTGGGTAATGGACGTGGGGAAGCTGGAGCGAGACACGAAGTTGAAAGTGCAAAAATACGGCGGCTTGGGATACATAGACATGAAGACGGCGCTCTACGGCATACCGTCTTCGGGAACGTTGAAGCTTTGGCTGCCCCACGAGGGTCCCGGCGGCGCGAAAGACGACGCGAGCGCGTCCGTTCGCTTCGGCGAGGTGGTCCTGTGCGAGGTGAACGAAAAGCGAAGCGACAAGGAGTGCAAAATGACGTCCGACCTGTCCTTTCGGGTGGCCGGCGTGGAGGTGCCGCGGGGGAGCATATCCCAGGTGAAGGGCGTGGCGTCGTATCTCAAGAAGGATATTTGCATACGAATGAACATTCCGGAGGGCGCCGAGATATCCAGAAAGGGCGGCGGTGGGGACGATGAACAATTTGGTTTGGATGTGGAAGTCACCGTGACGGGGACCGGAGTCACCAGGGAGGACGGAGCGTGTTCCATATCGCATGTAATATGGGAGAATCGATGAAGTTACAGTGTGCTCATAGCATGATCTCGTGTCCTTGTTTTTGAGAAGTTACATATGGTACGATTTTATCACACAAGATGCTACTGCTGCAGAATCATACCTGGCTTACAGTTTTGCCATATGGAAGGCGCAAAATAGATGGTGACAATCCTATCTTTTATTATGCTGAATATAACACACTATGGGGCGCAGTATTACTTTGCGGCGGTGGCAAAACGCAGAGAGAGGGAGCTACAGCGTAAATTCTGCTGTGCTGACTTCTGACCCCTCTCTCTGGCAATACCTGGCATATCACATGGCAGCGTGCACTCCACCTTTGGAACATACATCACAACTATCTTCACATCGATTCTCCCTAGCAATACTGAGGCATCAGAACCAAAATATCATGCCAGTCATCAAGAACTGCAGTCAAGGACGGAAGGATGATGGGATCAAATTCACGCTGGCTCTGCATCAGCCTCCACAAAATGTGCCCCTCACCTCCAGGGTCTAAATGGTGAATGCAGCCACACTCCACAAAGTCAGACCTCTTGCCTCTTCAAACCTGCTAACTTGCTCATGACCACAGGCTCTGCCAGCCTATCTGTAACTACCTACCATTAGTTGGTCCAGCACATGGCCTAATCACAAATTATCACAAACTCTCACGAACTCGTCACACGAAGAAAATGACGGTTATTGGAAAAACGTCCAAGAGCAGATCCAGACCATCGTCATCCAAACACTGCCTATGACCATTTTTTTGCCATTTCAGTCACACCTTATCCGTCAGCAGCCCCAAAAAATGCGTCATCCTATGTTTTTTTTTCTACAAAGATCGGTCCTCCACAGGGGCAAACATTTGATTCTGCGACCGCCACGCAATGACAAATCCCCCCTGGGACAATGTGGTGTGGAGGTCACAGAGTCGGCGTTCAAAAGGCGGGGAGTGCAGAAGAGCAAAGGAAAAATGATGAGGAGCGACAGTTTGATGCCGCCCTCCTCCGTTTCTGCATCGCCGTTGCTATTGCGCCGTCCACGATGAAACATCTGCCCCTCAAACCTGAGGGGATGCCTCAAAGATGACTGAGGGGGAGCATAGGTTACGTCAAAGTCGACGGTGGCATTTTTATGGCACATAATGCAGATATTTTCATGGAAATTTTGTTGACGTCTTCCTCTATTTTACCATGACATCAGCATTATAATGGCCCCGCCGCCGCCCCTTCCCCTCACACTTCTAGAGAGACCTAAACAAACGACGGGTAAGGGTGTATGTCATGTTGCTAACACTGGCGACGGTCGTATGACGTGCAGCGGTGGTCAAATCTTGGTGGGAGGTGAGAGGCCCAACGGCCCTCCTAGAGATCCCCTCTGTGCATGTGACATGTCCCTGCATTTGCTGCCTCCGTTGTCGGGATATGCAGTACATATAATCTGACGCAGGGAGGGCGTCCTCTGTGGTACGTTTGCTCTGTGCTGCTCTCGGGCGTTGTGCGCAAAACTAGGGTGAGACAAAAAAGGTAGGTTTTCTTGATTGTTTTACATTCAACAAACTCACTTATATTATCTTGTTGTTCTGTCCTTGAACTTGGAAAAGCACTGCTGCAGAGAACCCAAGGATCTTGCCCTTGGAGCAGAGGAGGAGTTGACTGGGCCAAAAGTAGCTGGATATTACTTTATTTAGGTGATCTGGCTGGACGAGCCGGTTGATTGAAACGGTAACGTATGACGTACGATGTGACTAGATTTCCTCCCATAATGCCTGAGTGCCACTATCATTGTTGGTGACTGGGGCCACGAACATTGTCTTTAAATGCGGAGGGGGGCTACGAACGAGGGTCCTTCTGTTTTATGTAAACAGCAATTAGTCTAAGGTAAGGCAAAAATTTGTTTCATATCAACCTCCCCATGTTTTGTGTATGGAGCTCTTGATATTTGTTTCAGAAGCTTCAGCTAATAAACGATGGGGAGAATTTTGAAGAGGTATGACAAACTTGTGATTATGGTGACGCAGGGTCTCCTCAATCCCTCATTGGCTGCCTTCCCTCTTCTGTCAATACATCCATTGGAAGACCCTGCCGATGTATCAGAGTATGTTCTCGTGGCATTGTACGGCAAGCTTCGTGCATCTGGGAGAGTTTGCATCCATGTGGTGAAGCTATCACACTCAAGTGTTGCTTGCTCCAGATAGAGCGAGCCAAGTACTAGAGCAGGACTCCGTTCCTTGGGTGGGGTGACTGAGGGTGATCCAGGTGCCTGAGTGAGCATCTTAGATGGAGAGAAAGGTACCAGTGTGGGAGTGAGTGATATGATATGTGATCCTCATATAGAGGGTGAGTTCTCACAACTTCTGCAACTCCAATGTCAGGACATGCGATACATCTTTAAGACCCTAAGTGGGAGGTTTGTCCTCAGTGTTAACTTTTTGAGTTTCCAGACACACTTGTTGCTTCGAGCCCCTGCAACAGCACCCCTGCCTTGTTCCAAATGCCCCCCTTGATTCCTCCTGAAGGATTGAAAGGACGGCAGATGATATTTGTGGAGAGGCGAATGTGGGGCTGAAAGACAAATTTAACAACTAGGCGTACTGAAGTCAGCCTGGAGCTAAATAAGAATAAGGCTAGGTCCACAAAAGGCATGCGAGGGCTTGTGGTCTTTGTCTTCCTTTGGGGGCAGTTATCTGTGACTGTTTGCTCAAAATTATTTTGCGTCTGCATCTGCATAGCAGCCTGGCTCTCATAAATAAATTTCTAAGCCCTACCACTCTAGGGAAAGGCGTAGGCCGCAGCGTAGGTGAGTGCGACATTCATATGGCCGATGGCGTTGGCGTTTGTCTGTCCTCGCGATACAACGTTGAGGTTGAGGGGAAGCTTAGTAGCGAAAATGCGTCTCTTATGGTCCGCAGGACAGAGTCTCCCAGTGACTGTATCAGAGGACTGAGATCCATTGTAGACAAGAATTGTGCTTAGGGGCAGGATGGTGCAATTGTTTTGGGGACCATATTGGGGTAAGTCCAAGCCTGAGATAAGTTGCCTAGATTACTAATCCTGACACTCCGAGCAAAACTGCATGCCTACCGTCTGCCCATAGGTACAGAGGATAGATGCAACAGCAATGGGATCCAATTGTGGCAATTCCTAGCTTCAAAGCTTGGGCCATTACACCGGTGCTAGATTCGTGCCCCAACACCTACCTCGGTGTCGGGCAGGTCCTTCTGTCCCCTGACCTCCTGACTGTCCAAGCAAAGCTTCTCTCACACAATGTGGCAGTCAGGAGGAGCCCCCAGGTAGCAGGACAAGTCCTGTGATCAGGTGGGAGCTGGTGCGGCGGTGCTGACATGTTGTCAAACTACATAATGTAGGTACATATGGTGCATGGTCACTAATTGGCCGAAAAAATCTCTGTATCTCTCCCGCTAGGTACTTACCTAACTATATCGACCGCAACAATTGGTCGGAGGCTCCCCCATGTTCACCCCTGCAAACTCATCCGATCACTAATTTCTGATTGTCGCATCATGCCTCATGTAATGAAGAATGGTACACCACAATCGATGTCAATATTGACGGTGATCTGACCATGCTATGGAGGGGGAACTGGAGGGCGTCAATGGCCGACTCTCCATCAATTTGATGGGTCTATTACGGGGAGGGGTAAAAACAGGCCGATAGGTTTTTGAAAATTTGAACCTTTTGTTCTCGTTCTAAATTCAGCCGGTTCTTTCAAAAGAAGACACGACGAACGCCTAAATTGGAGCCCCATCGAGGGCTTCAATCGGAAGAAGCGTATCATTTCAGTTACGAAAGAGATCGTCAAACTTAATCGAAATCGATTGAGATCAAGATCGGAGAGAGAAGCCTCCGCTTCCCTTGGAAGTGCATGCGAAAAAAGTGTGCTTGAAAAACGAAAAATGTTTGGACACACAGCGACAACGGGTTATGATGCACGGTGTGTCTGTTAAATATTGCTGACTCCTGAAACTGAAGTCGTGGTTACACAACTCCATGAACCGGCCCAATGGTGGTTACATTGTAGTTACAACTATCATTGCTGGCGTCAGCGCTCAACCGGCCCTCGCTGCACGTGCACGCAACTTAGGGGAGGTACTGTGGGCTCACTGAAACTGGAATCGAACGGTGGGCCGCACAACGCAACATCGCTTCATCCGGGAATTGAACCCGGGTCTGCTGCTTCACCACGGCCTGGAATCGAACCAATGACTTCCGTTTCGGTTTTGTTAAATATTGCCGATTCCGCTAAGTTGCAACTTAGCAGAATCGGTCAAATGGAAGGCGACAGCCTGCACCTGCACCTACGTCTACTGCGCTTGCGATAGCGAAGGTGATGGACGACAAATGTGCAAGATGGTGCAATGAGCTCAAGACCGTTGCCGTTGTTGTCTCAGGCTCAGGAGATAGCGTAGAATTACCACTTTTTGTGTGGGCAGTGGCGGAGGAGAGCCACGAGAGGACTTGTGGGAGCGAAGGGTGTTTGTTCTCCCCAGGATCCATCGTGCCTTTGATGCCATGGTCCAACGTCAAAACCTTCTTCAACAGGTTCAGTGGAAAAAGCACCAGCGCCATAATTACCTCGACAGGATTGTCGCTACGTTCGTCCCCGGTCTTCGTAGCCTCGACGCTGCAGCCGCCCTCAGTGGTTTCAAAAATCTCAAATATTCCGCTGGATGGTGTCTTTGGCGTCCTTGGCGGCTTGGACGCCACAATCACCGACAGCAGACTTGGTGTCCATGACGATTGGATTGCCATCGGCCTTGCAAAACCAGTTGACCATGGCATCACGGAAGAGACCTGTTTGGGGTGGTCGAAGCAAAAGCGGGCGGACTGCGTGAGACCGATCGAGTCGCATGCGTGTGAGTCAGGGAAGGATCAGGTTGGGGGAGGGGGGGGTAAGGAAGTCAATCGCCGAAGGCAGACGAAACGATGGATGGAGCCGCGACCAGGAGTGACGTGGGCCAAGGCGGGACTCGAGGTGCGTGATTGGCCATTGCGACCATTCTCAACGGCTTCGGCGCTGGGATCACCGTTGCGGACTCCCGGTGCCTTTGTCTTCACGATTGTTGTTGACAGCATTGGCGACTACGATGCTGCCATTGTCATCGTGCCTCTGGCTTGCAATTGCACCCTTTTTTAGGAGTGAAGCAAGGTGACTGTGTCTTAGAATTACTTATTCATTCTGTGCAACAATGTTGAAAACCAGAGCTTGGAACGGGGAGTGCACCAGAATGGTTTGCCCCAATTTTGTTTGCACTATTGAAAAAAATAGAGCCTGTTGTAATGCATAGGCCGTGCAAATGTTTGTGGAAATCAGTTTCCACTTATTTCCATGCGCAGATAGTCTATTCCTGAAAAGACCTCCCGAAGCGGAATATTAGGGATCTCAAATTTTATTTTTGGCATGGCAAAATAGACATCACACTTCCGTCACTGGACGCTGTACCCTCCAAAATGTTCCACCAAATCTACAGACAATGGAAATAGGAATAATTTTTTGCTCGGTAAAAAGTTTGGAGTATGAGAAACGGCGAAGCAAAACAGGCTTCTTATGGAAGAATATAAACGTCCCGAGCTAAAATAATTACTTACTTACTTACTTTATTGTACGTGCCAGTAGATAAAACTACCGACCACCCGGCATACCACACGATACACAACCCAACGACATGTGACGAGAGACGAGAGAGTGCAAGACCATGGTGTCCGTCGCACCGACGTCTGTATGTGGTCTGTTGGCGCTCGCAGGACCTCTCTAGAGGAGAAAATCGTGCATCAAAGCAATCCAGATATAAAATATGCAACACAGGCACAGAGATCCATCCAGGGGTTATAGGTGACGGCCCTGACGCAACCCTGTTATTGGTTTTCATACTCCTGCTTCTGTCTAGGAAGAGGCCACCTGAAATTTTCAAGATGGACTGGTGAATAGCACGCGCATTGAGATGGCGCATGAGAGGATCTGTATCTGCTTTATCATCCTAATTGATACAGGATAGGAGAAATCTTGCTGTGACATCATCTCACCCTTGATTTTTAGCTGGAACATTAGATGCAATGAACTGGCTAAGGCATAACTCCGCCCTCGTGAACTTCGAAACTAAGATTTTCACCGCACAACCGCCCGTGGGGCGTGTAG
>JALLPA010002412.1:0-10337 GCA_036939895.1 Thalassiosira exigua | reverse complement strand
GCGTTTCAGTGTCAATGTAACACCTGATTCTAAATTATTTGCAAAATAATCTCGTGCGTCATCGTTTGTTTTCAGTGTTTTGCTCGCGTTGCCAGTATTATGCCATAATAATTCTTATTTGGGTGCGCTTCTGACACTGAATAAACTAGCGATCTTTTCGATGCAAATCACGCTCGCGCGCTCAATCGCCAACTAAGAAGTCCTCCTAACTACATACCTACATAAGTACGACACATCTCTCGCGCCGCTCTTGTCAAAACAAGACAACAACAAAATTCCGCCGCGACGGATATTCTATTGCAATTATCGGACCTTGCGTCGACGCAGCCTATCAACCCACCTTGCCTGCTCGCCCAGATCAGACATGATTGCCTTCAACTCTGCTATTGTGAGTCTATTTCTCAGCCCTGCAGGGGTTGATGGCTCTGTTGCCGGCGGGGTCGGTCTGCCCCAAATGGATGCCCGTCCCGAGGCTAATCTGGTCGAACGCAGTTTTGTTGGCGAAAGCTCTGCTAGTGCTTATACAGAGAACTTAGTCCGGTTCATTCTTTATCTTTTTGATCATAAGAGGGAATATTTGATGCCTTTTCATTTGAACCAGATGGTGGTGTTCAATGATACTGATGTGAGCAACTTTCAGCAACGGCCTCGGCGGGGAGGGAACCCGCGCCGCAATCTTCGGGGTTACATCAAACGCTCCATTAAGGCCATGGGCCCTGCCCGTGATGGGGCACCTCATAATAGCCCCATTAAGATTGATGGTGACGGAGCACTCAAGTATGAAGTAGTGCGCGATTACATGGCTACCAAATTTAATGTGGTAGAGGTCGATAGAGATACTGCTGCGACCTATCTCAGAGCAATTGGCAAGGGCGGGGCAATTACTGAAGAGATGACAGAGGGAGCTGGGGGAAGGGTAAGACTGGAAGTATATCAATCTGAATCCCAGTTCAGTGGGATTAGAAGCGCAATCGGTTACGTTTACAAATCGGCCAGGGTGCCGATGCCCGATGAAATGGCTAACGAGATGAGCATATTTATAAATGGATTGAAACGTACAATCGCAGCTGCTAAAGACCATCTTGGTTTGAAAATATCAGAAGGGAAAGATTTAATGTCTTTCGACGCGTACGAACATTTGGCCAAAGCTCTATTCTACAGCAATGAGAAACGCGATGTATTCAATCATCTCTTTCTATTGTTAGACTGGAACCTCATGAAGAGGGCAGAAAACTGTGTGAAGGCTAAAATTAATCATATTCGATTTGAAGATGATAGCCTTGTATTTGAATTTGCCAAATCAAAGACACAGCAGACTGGCGACGTACACGGACCCTGGCATACATACGCAAACCCGGAAAATCCTCATATCTGCCTGGTTTTAGCATTAGCGAGATATTTGTTTTGCTACCCTGATGTGCTCAAAGGCGATGTGCCTCTGTTTGAAGGGACTAGCCAATACCAAAGGTACTCGGCCCGCATGTTGAAGCTATATGAAAAGAATAAGAACGAATTGAGGGCATTGGGCACAAACTACAAAAATTTGGGAAGCCACTCAGCTCGCAAAGGCGTAGGCTCCATGGTGGCTGCTGGGTGTACAGTTGGCCCACCAATTGTTTCGCTCTGTCTACGCGCTGGATGGACTCTTGGTGGGGTCAAAGATAAGTACTTATTTCGTGAAAATGCTGGTGATATGTATGTTGGACGGTGTGCTAGCGGGCACAATGTTGATGAAAAGAGCTTTGCCATCTCTCCGGCATATTTTGACCTCAGCTCAATGGAAAGCGACGAAAAATTTCAGATGAGGGAGAGGATTGATCATCATTTATCTAGTAGACTCCCAGGCTCTTCCTCCTTCNGACGAAAAATTTCAGATGAGGGAGAGGATTGATCATCATTTATCTAGTAGACTCCCAGGCTCTTCCTCCTTCAGGCCGAACGCATGGAATCTGGCAAGGGCCTGCTTTGCTTCGATATGCTATTCGTACGAGCACTTGAACAAAAATCTACACCAGGAATGCCCACTCCGAAACGCGGCCGTATTTCGGGATATTCCAGACAATATTGTTCGGTGTGCACAAGTCCGTTATTCGTGGAATAAAACTCCTGACACACCTAAGCTAACTGGCATCCCTCCCCATGTTGTTCAACTTGCCAAACTCGAGGAGCTGGAGAGAACACTAACGGCCGCAAAGGACGAGATATTAACTCAAATGCGAGTTGAAATGGAAAACAGGGGATTTTGTTCTACTGAATATAAAACCAAAGAACTATCTGAGGCCATTGCTGGCGTTGCTGATAAAATTGTGAACGATTTAATGGAGAAGACCGACTTGGCCACACGTGTCGCGGCGAAAAGTGCTAATGAGGAAATGACTCCGGAAAGGCACGTAGCATTTGTGATGCAAGACGAAGACGAAGATGCACAATGGTGTGCTGCCCAGTCGGAGATCACATCGAGCAGTGATGACGTCAACAGAGAAGGGATGCGAGAGATGGAGCAGAAAGCCCAACGAGCTGCGTCGGCCCAGCTAAAGAAGAGGCGGCTCAAGGTGGGATTCCATCACGGAAAATTAAACCCTCTGCCAAAGCAGTGGAAGTATAGCTCCATGACCAGTCTACAGGTTGTGCAGAGCTGGTTCATAGGCGATTTGAGGTCCAACATTCCTCCGCTGTGTACCATTGACAGCATAAACCTACAACTTTGATCTGGTGGTCAATATTTTCGTTTCTCTTTTTTTCTTTAGAGCTATGGAACAGCTACCGGCAACCAGCCATTTATGTTTCCTCATCTCATGTTCTCTCAGGTGAAACTTCAACTCGAGACGTAATCTGACTTATGATTGTAGATATGTTGGTAGGTACATATCGCCCATGCATTAGTATTAGTGCAGCAAGGTCTAATGAAATGCAGATAGATGCGTGTAGCGGTACGATATACTCTAAGAAAATGCATAAGATCTAGATTTCATTTAAATATTTTCAAAAGTCGGTACAATTTTTCTGTACAGCTATTCGAAAAGTAAAGTTATCTACAATACCATTAGGTAAGGAGGTAGCAGCTGCGGCAGTACGCCATCTGTCTTACTCTTATTATTTATTTGGCTCAGCACGTGTCTCACAACACATCGCTGCTGGTTCTCTTTCGATCTTTGTCGATCAGGATCGAAGCAAGGCTGGAGGCATCACGCGAGACACACGAGACGCGCGCGTTGCTCGAAGATGTTGTGATGATGGTGCCCGCCCGAAGACGAAGAAGATCTTGCTGCCTTTGAATTGCGTGGGACATCACCTACGAATCGTCGTGTCGAACGCAACGCGATGTTTCAAAATGAGTTTCATTTGCCGATCGTTACGATTGCAATGCTCGTTGGCCATACATATCACATTCTGCACATGAACATAAAATACGAAGCATACTCTCAACAATTGAACTCCAACAATAATATGAAGATCTCATCGCTTGCCATCGCGGCCGTCGGCTGCCTTGCCCTTGCTCCTTCTGCCTTCGGTAAGTGTACCAGAATGCGTGTCCGTCAGAAGCCGATCCAGAACCAGAGCCGAAGCCAGAGTGGCCGGCAACGAATTGAATTGCGTCAAATTTCGCATCTCTCCTCTGACTGCGCCCGTGCGCCTTCCTTCTCACCTCACTCACCCACCACGCAGGGGTAAGCCAGACCCTCGTCGACCAGTATCCCTTCCGCCGCGGATCGGACAAGTTCGTAGGCAATTCCATGTGGCTCTTCGGGAGGGACGGAGTGCACGTCTACACCCCCGACGGCAGCGAGCACCTCAGCCACGTGCCCAACGAGCAGATGTGCGAGTCCGAGGCGGATTTCAAGGGTCCGTCCCACATGTACTGCCGCTTCCGAGACGTCGTGAGCGACGGCAAGAAGTACGTCTGGACGAACTCGCCCCGCTCCGAGGACGGCATCGCCGTGTTCGACATCGACACCGGCTCCCTCGTGGGCGCCTTCGAGACCTGCGTCGGTCCCAACGACCTCGAGTACCACGCCGTTCGCGACGAAGTCTGGGTCCGGTGCTCCGGCGGCGCGGACGCGAATTCCACGGGCGACGACCCTTCCCACCTCGACGTCATCTCCGCGTCCAGCCCCACCGGCGAGGCCCAGACGGACATCCTCCTCAAGGACCGCGCCCTCCAGGAGGGCCTGTCGAGCAAGGGCTACACCGTCGTGCACCACTCCCTGGGCGACGTGGGGTACCTGACCGACGACTCCGATCCCCGGCTCTTCAAGATCGACCTGGCGAAGAAGGAAATCGTGGACGCCGTCGAGCTGATTCCCGCCAAGGCCCACGGCCTGTACGAGGCGGCGTACTCCCCCCTCAACGGACACGTGTACGCCCGCGCCCTCATGTGCTGCACGTGCGGCGGTCCCGACGCGGACGTCCCGTCCTGCGGCCGGAACGACGCGCCGGGATATCCGGTGTCGCCGACCACCGGGAAGGGCGCGGGGCTAGAGGGCGTCGCCGGCCTCTGCGGCCGGAGCTGCTCGGGGGTGCCGGGCGTCGACACGGTCGGGGTCTACGAGTACGACGCCAAGGCGGGCCGGGTGGTCGCGACGCACGTCCTCGCGGAGGGCATCGGGGGAGATCCGTATCCGTCGCCCGACGGAAGTGAGTGTGCATGTTGCATTGTCGCGAGCGTTGGATTTTTGGTTTTGCGTCCGAACCGCGCCCGTCTCAAAACGGCAAATCTTCTGCGCCCCGCCTCTTTGTGAATTCCGCGCAGAGTACATCGTCCTCATGGGCAAGAACGGAGGTTCCACCGTGCGCGTCATCGAGGCGGGCCTCCCCGGCGCCCCCTCCACGACCCTCGTCGACCTCGACCTCGAGTTTTCGATGGAGGGATACGAGACTTTGAGCGTGCGGAAGGACTTCGCGTTCGTCGAGCGCGACGACAAGACCCTCCTCGTGATGCCGTCGGGGACCGAGCACAAGGTCGCCATCGTCGACTTCTCGGACGACTTCGCGGTGACGCACGTCCGGTTCAGCGACGCTCCGTTCGAGAACGGGGCGCCTCACGGCCGCTACCGCAGCGTCGAGTGGGCGGTCGGGACCGACTACGTGTGGACGAACGACAGCACGGAGGACGAGCATTACGTCATCGACGTCGTAAACGCTGAGCTAGTCGAGACCATCACGGGAATCGCGCGCTCCGAGCTGATCTCCGTCCAGAACTGGGAGCGGATGCGCGAGGGCGCCCGACGCGACGAGATGATGGCGGAGGTCCGCTCCGCGAACGCTGCGACCGAGGGCGCGGCCCAGGGCTCCTCCGACGCCGACGCCGTCGGCGCGGCGGCCCTGATCGTCGGGTGCCTCGCTCTCGCCGTGGGCGCCTGGAACATGTACGTCTTGTCCAACAAGAACAAGAACGGGGCCAGATCGATCGAGACCGCCAGGCTCGTCACTGGAGTTCCTTCCGCCGTTGATACTGCCAGCCAGGGTCAGGAAGCCGCAGACGCGTCGGTCTCGTCCAGTGTGCAGAAAGTACTTTGAGGTTGTATGGATGGAGAGCAAGGGAATCCTGCAAAGATCAGTAACAAAATAGTAAATCAGTTCTCATGAACACAGGCAACATCATTGACTTTTGTTTGACGATGGAATATAATTTTTATAATTCCTGAATTGTGTTTGAGTATTTCTGACCATTAACTCAAGGCAAGGAGGCAGTCATCTGAGCAGGTATATGTCTCTGATATTCATTGTGTTTGTGTTACTTCTTGAATAAAATCAGAAAGCCAACACACAGTTCAGATAAGGATTTGATAGGATGCAAATAATCTAGTTTATGATACAAGAATTAGTTTATGAAGTGAGCTGATATTGACCAGGAATATGTTCAGACCAATTTGGGTCTCCACTTTTTCATCAATATGTCAATGCATTACAAATACAAAGTTCTGCATAATTTTTAGGGTTTCGATAGAGTAAACTGAACAGTAGTTCCCGCAAATAATGCAAAAACATATTCTAAATGGATATTGGAATGTACTCAGCCATTTCCTTCTATGCATTAATTGAAACAATTATGTCAGAGCCATAGAAAGATCAGACACATTCATTTTCCAGTTTACCTGAAGCTGAAGTACCAAGCTCTTTACCTCTTCAATCGCCCAGATTTTTCCTCAAGATACACACCTTGGCGGAAGTGAAAGTCAGCTTTGCTGCTTTTTATTTTTGAAGAACAAGATGACATCAATACTAGACAGGCTGCATATTGAGTTTTTGGCGGAGATGTCCCCGGCTTTCCTTTCACTACGATCCTGCATCCAACAGTAGACATGTAGTGCTTCAGGCGCAGTGATATGCAGCATGTGCCATAAACATAAAATAGAACAGTTTTAGGGGGGGTGGGACGAGCCAAGGCCTGGGTGCGTGCCATCTTCCATTTGTTTCCCCGGGCAGGGCCATGTTTGCCCTCTATCACACCCTCTGAACATTTAATGTGTCCCACAAACTCGCAAAGGAATAGGATTCGAGGGCAGTTTTTTTCTCCCCCCTCGATTATCCCGAAGCTCAAAGCATGGCTCAAGGAAGCACACCTCTGTAGGACAGTATCCATGGATTTAACATGTATTCACGGACTACACCATAAATGTAGTGCTGAGTTTTAGACAATTGAAGCAGTGCCTGCCTCTAAGGTAGGCTCTGATCCCGCCCATTATCAAACTGCTGGAGTTCCGTGCCCCTCAGCAAAATGTTCGCGACGAACCACCCTCCAGTCCCAGTAGTGCCTCTTGCACACCTCCACAGCTTCTCTCTCTGTCGCTCGCACATAGTGCAGCCTCGCCAGTTTGAGTTTGGGATACACGTGAAGAAACTGCGCCCAAAGACCCTTCAAGACCGATGAAAAGGGACCCTAATCTGGCTCAACACAAAACACACTAACTAGACGAAAGGGCTCTATATCCCGCTCTACTATAATCGCTAAATGGCAATCGCCGTTATTACTGTTTATTTGGCGGAGCGGAGTCAGGTTGTGTCAGTAAGTTTTCGAAAAATAGGTCCGTTACTAGAGTGAACTTTCATAAAACATTTGCTCAAAATAGCTTCAAATTCACTAAGGTTTGTGTTTTTTAAGTTCCGAACGAAATCCAGTCTTTATATCCCGGAAGATTCAATTTTTTCAGTTTTTGATTTCTGTTTTCTCGAGAATGAACGCAGTGAGTTTTCATTTGTGTGGCTGCCGCAGACCAATATTCGCATACCGTTGTCAGTCGTCAAGCCGGCCGCCAGCCGTCCCCACAGAAACCACGTACAATTGTTTTTAAACGCCAACACAACACACAAACTCAAAATTTCAGATCCGCCGTGATTGCTCCTATGGAGGGTGCGCTCCACCAACGTCATTGAGGATAAGATAGAGTTAGAGAGAGATCTCAGACCTTCTTTGCGCTGCAATTGCGACAGAAAACGATTGAGTTTTGGCGGAGATAGATATGCTAGTATGGTGATTTGGGTGGTAATTTGTTCTTCCTTCTTTGTTGGCAGTGCCAAGAAGGCCTACGTGCACTCTCCATCTACATCTAGTTATCGTTTGAGCTCGCTATCCATAGCCGCAAAGGTGGTGGATTCGATTCCGCAGTTTGTGAGTTGTGTCGATGGCCGACGTGGCCGAAAAAAAAAACATTTGTACGTGGTGTTTGTATGGACGAGGGTGGCGCGCGGCTCAACGACTGACGACGGTCTGGCGGGCGGCAGTCTGATATCCGGCAGCAGCTTGTTTGGAGGCTGGGCTGCTGTGAGGAAGGATTGCTGAAGCAACGTCAGGCGGCTGGGTCTAATGCGGAGGGCAAGGCCGAGAGCAGGAAGCTACGAGAGGTCTCCAGTTTTTAAATTTTGGAGCTTTCAGCACTCGGTTTTCGAAACTCAGAGCTCTAGCAGAGCTCATTCTTTCAGGCGGGCCTCCATCAATTCGAATCTCCCAGCGGCTCGGCAACGGCACCGCAATTGGCAAGGCAGCGTGAAAGTACACAGGAAGCAAATGCACAGAGAGTGCAGCCAACCACAGAGACAATGCACCGCCAACTGCACTGCCAGTGCATTACCAGAGGGGTCCCTCTGATAGTTTCCGATCGTCAAAGCGACGTCCTGGATTACGAATCTTGGGTGATTTCCCACCCCGATGAGAAGAGCTTGGGCACATGGATCACGAGGGGCGACGAGGTCCAGAGGATCTTGCACCCGTACCTCTCCGCTTCGTCTGTCCTCAGAGGAGTGCAAGGGGCAGATGGAGGGGGTGGAGGGGCAGTCGCCAGCAGGAGCACGCGGGGGCCCGGTGCCACGGTCCCCGGGCCCCGAGGACAGTCGTGGGACATCAGCGACTATGGACGCATTGAGGTCCTTGTCGTGGGGATGCAAGAGGCCATCCCGGAGTCAAGCATCTTCGGGGGTTTCGTTGCCACGACTAGCCTCACCAAGAAGCTGACAGGACACGTCGAGTGTGACCGCCACCTGTTCCGTGACGCCCTGGGGGACGGGATTGTCCAAGTTTTCAAGCCTCGAATCACACGGGTTTTAGCTCCGCGCATGAGAATGTGTGCAACTGCATCCTTTTGGGAAACATCACCTCTTGTCAGGACGGACAAGAGTGTATGCGACTGCATACTTTCGGGATACAGCACCTCTCGTCATGGCATGCAAGAGTATGTGCGAAAGGATGTTTTCGGGATACATCACCTCTTGCTAGGATCAGCTGCACAAAATGCAGCTCCTTCCAGCTATACTGATGCCGGATTGCACACGATCTAGGGTTCGACATACGAATCTTCGGTCAAAATCAGTGCTGACATTTCACCATCTGAAGCAAGATCGGGCTACCATCTTGAATTTGGCAGACGGCTCTTTGGCCAAATCAGCTCTGGTTCCGCGCAAACAGCTGTACTCGATTCTCTGTGAAGCTAANAGAGCTGGTTCATAGGCGATTTGAGGTCCAACATTCCTCCGCTGTGTACCATTGACAGCATAAACCTACAACATCTGAAGGTTGGGAATCGCGTCCGAAACAAAATGAAATCGTTCATGAAAGTTGTAGAAAGGTTAGCAAGAGATAAAGATGTATGGCTAGAAAAGGTAAGCGACTGGGATTACAAGAGCGTTACTTACATGTGGGATACGATTAAAGAGGAGTTCACCAACAAATACGCGCGGACCAAGAGGAAGAAGGAGCTGACGTGGTCCACTGTATACAACAACATGTCGAACGCGAATGCGTTTGGCAATCCAAGAAACAAAGGAGCCAAAATAAGCTAGAACCGTCTTTTGTTGCTATGATCGTTCAAATTGATGAGTGCCATCATACAAAAGTGGCAACCATCACCTCCAAAAAACAAATGCCGAACAAATCCAGAGATCGGGGATACTCTCTCGCCGGTCCAGTGCGGAAGTCCCATGCTCCGGGGTGAACCGCCTTTCGGCCATCCATACCTCGCCGAGATCTCAGGGTGCACCGGGGCTGATAGTCAGATTCCCGGTGCATTGGTCCCCAAAATTTTCAGCAAGGCTGCACTTTACGGTTAGATCGAGCTCCCGCGCAACCTAAGGAGTAGGTATCAGCAATGGTTTTGGGGATGCAATGGCTGCAAGGGGTAGGTTGGCAAGGGGCGGGGCTCGTCGACGCGTCGGGGCTCGTCGACGCGGCGGGGCTCGCGGCCGTGGGGCTCGTCGTGGCCACGGAGCTCGTCGTCGAGCCGCGAGGCTTGCTGTCGTTGCAGCAGGAGAGGGGCCTCGTCGTGGCCACAGGCCCGGACGAGCCGGCCGCGGCTGCGGAGGACTCGGCCGGCTGCGCTTGCCGTCGCGGTGGGCGACGGGCGAGCCGGCCGCGGAGGTCAGCCATGCTCGCTGTCGCGGAGGGCGACGGGGCGAGCCGGCCGCGGCCGCGGAGGACTCGGCTGGCCGCGCTCGCCTTCGCGTAGGGCGACGGACGAGCTGGCCGCAGCCGCAGAGGTCAGCCATGCTCGCTGTCGCGGAGGGCGACGGGGCGACGGGCGAGCCGGACGCGGCCGCGGAGGACCGCGGCCGACAGGCGGGCCGGCCACGCTGGCCGTCGCGGCGTGCGCTGGGGCGGCGGCCGCGGAGGACATCACCGCGCTCGCCGTCCGTCGCGGAGGGCGACGACCGCTCGCAATCATCAATCGTCATTGTTGTTGCAGATAAGTACTTAGGGCAAAATTATTTGTTGGTTGATACGAAGGCGGGAAGCGGGCGTCGCCAAGTAAAGCGAGCGTAGCGAGAGAGAGCGATGTTGTAGGTATTATATTCAACATAGGAATAGTAATATATTTTCAGTGTTACATTGACACTGAAACTTGCTCCAC